>VYZQ01056168.1:37584-64014 GCA_013400655.1 Mystacornis crossleyi
ATATATGTATAAATATTATTTATACATGTAAACAGCATAGCATGATTCACCATACAGATGGACAAAAAGACCACAAATAATGGACCTCTTCCAGGTAATAATTACACTGATAACTGATAGAGGCTGTAAGGGGCATAAAATGGAAAAATAACAATTCCCTTATGGCTGAAACAAGACAAAGTCATTCTACTGAAATCTTCAATTAAAGTCATAATTTTGACTTGCATTGAGCTGTGCTGTTGGAATATTTGAAATTCCTGCACTCTTTCTGTGTAGTTTTGTGCATGCACACATATATATATATATGTTTACAGTGAACTGATATATTTATGTCACATGTATTTATGAATCTGCTTCCATAAGGGGAAAAATTAAATAGACTACTAGTATTCTGTTGCAGTGGGGTCTCCATAACCCTCCCAGGAGACAGCCGGAGCCCGTGGAAAGAATAAGTAACTATATTTTCTGTAGATGTTCAGAGCTGTTTATTTCTGTCTCGCTGCATGGTCCCAGCTCAGGCACAGACCGATCCAAAGGCCCCAGAATCATGTGCACACCCACCTAAGTACATTCTCAGGGCGGGGTACATCTGAAATGGCCAATGGGAAAAGGACATGGGCACATTAGCAGGGAGCAGGAAACCCCATGCCCAGACCATGCTTTTCACCTCAGGGCATGTTCCCATCCCAGGACCCCTCCCCCCAGGGGGGAACCTCCACAGTATTCAACTTGAAAAGCAGTTGACTAAGGAGATCTGTATAGCATATAATATCAAAAGCAACATGGAGAGATTAATAAGATCATATGGAATCAAATAATGTAAGACTGCTTTTTGTAACACAGGCGCTAGCATTAACAGATAAAATAATTTGAAATCCAATTTTTAAACAAATAAAAGGAAGGTCTTCCCACAAATATGCAAGTTAATTTCTGGAATTCTTCACCAAAGGACATTTTGATTGTCAAAAAAATTTTTTGTAGAAAAAGGCTGAAAATTAATGGGTATATATCCTTGGCCGCTAACCACAGAGACTCAACCACAGCTACTTCCTAAAGAAGATTTTAAGATGAGATATTTACAGAAACTCAGTGATTTCCAGTTTCAACTTTCACTTCTAGCTGTTGTTTCAGGCATCTTACTGGACCCAAGGACCATAGTGGACTGGACCATTACAGACATTCCTATATACTGCCAAATAAAAATGTCAATTATAAAATGGTTTCAGGATCCCCTACAAGCAGATGTGTTGTTGTCAATTTTTCTGCTCGTCCTATATTCAAACACCCCCATTTGGCTTTGATATTGCAACAGTTATTACCTGTTTGACCACAACCTGCCCAGCTAGTAGTCTTTGTCTCCATCCCTACACTAGTCCTATTTGAGGCAGAATGTAAAACCTTGAAATAATGCTGAAATTTCATAGGAGTCAGCAAATAATAATGAGATGGCTGTACCAGAAACCTGAGACTTTTAATAGAAAACACCAAAACTTTCTCTTATTCTGGAAAACTGGGATTTCCCAAGACGCAGCTTTTAGCAATACAAGAAATTTTTACATGTATGAAGAATGAAAATTTTGAGGAAAGGACAAAATAGCAGCTACAATGACTGCTTATGCAGAGGTACCCTTGATAGCCTTAAATTACTTAGCTCTTTTCTGTACTTCTCAGTAAGTATAAAAGAGGCTTCAGGAGTTTCATAAACTTTGACAATACCATGCCTATTACTTAGATGATGAAAAACAGCATCAGACCTTACAGCATAATAGCTGGAAAATTTAACCTGGATCAGGTCAATGTGAGACTAAAAGTCTCAACTTCCGCATGAAGAGTTCTATGCCTGCTTATGTTATAGACCTTACTAATTTTACATTAGCTAAACTAATTTCTGGTGAAATATATATAGTAACACTTCTAGAAGAGGATCTTTCCTATTTTTCTTCACAAAAAGAAGAAGACCCTATCCAATCAATGAGACTGTATTCTGTGGAATGTTATGTGAAAAGTGTGTACCCAGTGTTCTTACAAAATCAAATAAATTAAAGAAGTCCTAAAGTTACCAGAGTCTAAAGAAGAAGGCAAATATTACGGCATAAGCAAATTCTGAGAAAAACTAACACAATGTAGCTCAGGAATTTTGAAGATGGTGTAACTAACCAAAAGTTAACCCTGTAGGATTGAAAGGAAAATGAAGTTTGTTACTTAATTGTGAAGTGATGGATAGCAAAGACATTTAAAATCAGATACTTACAAATCCATACTCCAAGTCCCAGCACCAGCAGTAATTGAAAAACCTAACAAAGACGGCTCTCAAAAAATCACCAATTAAAATTGTGATGTATGTTGTCATCATGTCAGAGACTGTCAGGCGCACAAATTCCTGTTAGAGAAATATTCTCTTTTAAGAATGTATTTAAGCAATTAATAGTTACAATAATAATGAAATCCTGTACTACATCAGTAATTGTGCTTATCCTGCTTCAACATGGATAAAACTCTTATACTTTCTACATTCACTGATTATGTAATGTGCCAGAACTACTGCCCCTCATTTTCTAGAGGTATCCTTTGCTCTAATTTGTGCTCATATTATGAGACTTCCAGAATATGATTAAACAGGAAAAGGCTTCCAGCCAAGATCACTGCTGTAACAGAAATCTGAGCTGATATCTTAAACTGTTTTTGATTCCTTTGACTTTGAGAACATGATTTAAAAAAAAAAAAAAAAAAGTGAATGTCTTCTTTCTCAAGGAGTTCCAATGTCCAATGGATATGGAGAAGAAGGAAGAAAATCTTAATGCAAATCCTCATGCCTCAACTTTTATTTTAGGCTTTTTATGTTTCACTAAAACCTGCTGTAACAGGCCTTACCCCAATAGCCCATAAAGATATCACTGTCCCTGATCAGTAATTATCAGTAATTAAGGGTAAAATTATTTTAGCTATGAGCTCTTGGTGTTCTTAGCTTTTTATTCGTCATCTGCAAAAAGAAGAGAAGGGATGATTTTTCTGCCTATATGGTCCCTGCTGGCGATTTATTAATTCAGGAGGACAGACTGTCAGAGTGATGCAGGAACAGCAACAGTGATTCAATATTGAATTTGTTGTCATGGACAAATCAACAACAATGAAGTAGGATCAAACAGATGGAAAGGGTATGTTAGAAAATTGTTTGGAAACCACATTTTATACTAATGGGTCAATAAGAATAAATGTTCAACTGAATCATAAAATATTTGAGCAGATTTGCCACTAAACATCTATTGTTCTTTTGCATTATTTTGCTTGGCTACAGACAGAGATGCCTTCTCAAAAGCATACTGCTGTAAGAGCTTCTTACACACGTCCCTTTTGAGCTACTCCTTTTTTTTTTTCAAAATTACCAGACAAGTTTTGCAAGGCAAAGATCACATCAGGAAGAGGAAGATAAATTAAGAGTATAGTGAAAAGGAGGGGGGAAAAAAGAAATGCTTTCAATTCTGTCAACTAACAGAAGAAAGAATTTCCTGTTAGACAGGAGACAAAGAAAATAATTTTTTTTTTAATTTTTAATTCAAAAGAAAGTCACACATCTGCTTCTCCTCACATTTGCTCATCTGAATGACACTTGTTAGCCAGAATAAAGAGGATTTAGATATCACATCCTGTAAGAGATTCTATGACTTATTTTCAAATATGAGCTCCAAGCAGCTACATTACCTGTCCCACCATTGTTTCCCAGCATGGCCCTCTGGGGACATCGGCAGGATCCACCTGTATTGGAGGAGCAGTTGAATTCTCTGGAATAGTACCATTGTACAGACTGGCTTCCCATATTGTCATGTTATATTTGACTATCTTTTCTTCTTCCAACTAAGTAAAGAAATAAATCAGGGGAAAAAGAAACAACATGAGCTTGTTACCAACTCTCAAGCTTTTCTATTCCAAAATTCCCATTGCTAGCTTAGGCATGGGCATGGATGTAATTTACCACACAGAAAAAAGAATGTCTTTCACTGATGTGTCTATGACTGATTGGAGGCCCTCAATGTTGCCCAGCTACATGTCAAACGTAGTGAAGGGAAGTAAATATCTTGCCTTGAGGTTGATTTCATCCATTAGGGCAATAATGAAAGTGTAGAGATTGCCAAGAAAAAGAGCAAAGATTCTTCCCAGCTGCCATCTCAGAGCTATTCGAGGGTGGTAATTTTCCAGAGAACTGATTACATCAAATAAAGTTGGACAGAACATTCCTAAAAGTGACATAACCGTGTTCACCTGAGGAAGGGGGGGAAAAAGTTTACAGTGAAATATTAGAAATAACTTCTTCTATTACTATTGATTTAGGTGAAAAATATATTTCTGTTACTATGTCTTATTTGGTTTTTGATTTAATAAAAACCAAAATCAACTCCGAGTATCCCAGGTTGATGAAATCCACACACAGTTCCAATCTGCCTATTTCCACTAATTTCCTCCTTTCCATGACACACTAGACAATCGCATCTGATCTGTGTTCTGACAGAACTAGGTACTGCTGGCATAGAGAGATAAAAAAATGACATTTTCAGAGAGAAGGCGAGTCAGAGAAAAAGTCTCTGCAAAGTCATCAGGAGCACTTTATTATGCTTCAGGAACAGATGACAAAAACTGTATTTACCCTGGATTTCTCCATGGCATAATTGCATGTAAACAGTGTTCAATCCCTTGATGAATCTAGTGTAACGACATATTCCACAAAAGCAGCTTAATACTTTTATGAAGAATGTAAATTTTTAGATATTCCTGCTGCTTGCCTTGTATGTAGGAGCTGCACTTTTGTTTACTCTAAGTTGCCGATTAGGTTTTGGGATTTTTTTCTGATCAAATTCTCAATATATTAGTGATGTAGACATAAGAAAATTTGATCTATAAAATAAGAAAAATGTGTGAATCTCACTCAGAGGCCAAATATATTTATGTAATTAAATATTAATAGCCAATCAAGGGCAATGTTTTTTTGCTCATAAACATGTTAATTACCTGTCAATAGGAAAAATTTTTTAGCCAAATAATGTCGGTGTTGCTTTATCCACCCTCCTTTAGAGACATATCTGCTCCAGATCTTAGTTCTGTCTCCTCAGAACTCTATTTTTATTACAGAAAAAAAGGTAAAAATATGAGCATAAAGACAGATGTTACCTACTTTCCAGATTACAGCATAAACTAATATAACAGCTTTCAGTAGCCCAGTTCTTGTTAGTACAAATATGTTACCATACCTTTAAGCTGAGAGAAAGCTGAATTCCTCCAAGCTCTGTTGTCTCAAGAGCTTGTGTTACTTTAAATCAAGAGGTTTTGTACACAGTTTCTCCTTTCCCATCAAACTAAAAGGTGATGACAAGTAACTTAATCCACTCTCAACAGCCCTATTTCTCTGGATTCTAGAGGTGGATTATTTGATATTTTAAAGTTACTCTCTCAGTCAGGCTTTGGTGTTGAAAATTTTGGATTGATTTTCCTTGTTCCATCATCACCCATCTCATCGGCTTTGCGAGGCTAGCATCTTTTTGCCTTACCTTAAGTCAGGCATGTACTCGACACTCCAGCTCAGAAGATAAGCTTGAAGTAACAAATTAGTTTTACAACATGCACAGTAGCATTTTTTTGCTAAGAAAGACAAAACCTCTCCAGGTTTTCATACGGCACACTGACTTCAGGTGCATACTGCACAATGTCGTAGCAAACACAATCACCATCATCACTACACACCTCTGTCAGGCAGGCTGCATCTGCTTTTGAGGAAAGCATTAGGCACAGATTAGGCACCAAAAAAAATGGCACAGGACTCTTGGACAGGGCAAGTGGACCTGAAAAGTACCAGTTTCAACATGTTGCTACACTGCAGAGTAGCATCCGTGAGGTCCCAACTAACTTTCTCTGTGCCCACAAATCAGTCACTTTGTTTGGGCCAGTCTCAAGAGAAAAGCAACAAGAGAGCGGGTTCCTTGAAGAGATCCCATGAATCTATGGAGTGTCTGGAAAACAATCCTAAGAGCACAGAGGAGGAAATGTAAAGGCCCCAAATGAAAGCTAAATACTAAGGGATATTTGAAAGCAGCAAAGAAAAAATTTGACGAAGTAGGAAGCGGGGAGACATAAGCCATTCTTTTGTTAGACATTTACCACCCACACTCAAGAGTATTTAAATTACCAGGGGAAAAGGGCAACATGCAGAGCAGAGGAACACAGTTTCAAACCACATCTATTATAGAAATGCACTAGCACGAACTTCATTTCTTTCCCACCACCCGTAGTTCTCCAGACCTTCCAAGGCAAATTGCTGGGATCTTCTGACAACAAAAAAGATGAGGTAGCCGCTTCCAGCAAGTGTGCACAGGGCTAAGAAGTTAGCAAGTACCCTTAGGAATCGAGTCAAATGAATATTTTCTTCTTTTCGGCTCTCCTGCTCCTCCACGATTGCTTCCTGCACTTGTTAGAAAGAAAATAATTTTATGAATAATCTATTGCTCAGGGCCCCACATTGTTTCCTCAATTGTTAGAAGTCAGTTAAATAAATTTAAAAGATGAAAATACACATCTCAGCTTCATGTTTTGGGAGTAATGTATATTTTCTCATAAAATCTTGTTTAGGTCCTGGCAGATCCTGGGGTTTTGGCTCTCCAGGGTTTCCTTTGCCCTTGTTGAGTGTGTCCTCAGTGAGTCTTGTTACACCTGTACTCATGTCAAAAAACTCAGCACACTCTTTCAGCTTACAAGCTGATATGAGGCTGAGTGATACAGCAGGATAAATGTATTAATATCTGTCAGAAAAGGAAATGTCATGCTTTAAAAATGTGCATTTGTGAGAAAAGAAGAAAAAGTTTTATTCTGAAAGTCAGCAACTCAGAAAGAACGAAAAGACAGTTGAGATCTAGGAATCCCCAAAAAATTGGACAGTGCAGAGCTTCAGACTGCAGAACAAAGTGTTTGTCCCACATTTACCCTTGATCATGACTGACTTAAGACTCTGAGGCAACTATAATCTCCAGTTTCTACTTTTGCCAGCTGAAAGAGCTTTTGCTCTGGAGCGTTCTCATGAAAAGAACTTTTGTTATGGCTTCTGACTGTGGTATAGAGATCAGTTGCCCAGAGGGGAAGCTGAATTGCATTGTAGTAATTGCCTTTCATGGCTCTGCTTCTTTTACAGCATGTGTTTGTCACATAAATGACAGGAGACTGCAGCAGCTTTCAAGCAAAACTCTCATGACCTCACCCCAGCAAAGACTTCACTCTTTCTCTCTGAGGTTCCTTGCTTGTTTGCAAGAATTACAGTAAAGCTTCATGAGTTTATTTCTCAAAATTAAGCCTTTTCCTCAACTGATTTTTAATTTTTCCCAAATAGCTTTCAGCATCTGCTCTTAGTAGACAGGCAGGGCAAGCTCCCACAGATGCAGTGCTTTCAGTCAGTATTTCTCCAGCATTTGCTTTCTTGGACTCTTCTTTTGATGACTTACACTTGAGTGCAGTTCTGTGTTATGCCTGCAGCTGAGGAGGCGAGCAGGGTGAGGCTGTACATTGGCTGTATCACTACTGTGGACAGGACGTGCAATCGAGTAGAGCAGCCAGAGCTCTGTCCTCCAGCTCCCACAGTGTCACACTTGTCACTGTGACTGCAAGCCTAGCATCTTCTTCATTGTCTTGCAACACTTTGCCTGTGTATTCCCTGTACATTATTACATTGAAAATTGAATCTTCCTTTGCATGCTACACTGCTGTGTGCCAGACACCCTGTGCAGAAACACATTCTTTTTCAACTTACCGAATATACCCCCTTCACTCGTTTCACAGCCCTGGGTCTTACACCTTGCCCCAGATTCCTTACACAATTACTCTTGAAAACAGCACACCCTATACACTGGAAAGAGGCCTAAGAACATTGCCTTGCAAATTGGGCTGTATTTTGTAATTAACTTGAAAAGTAAAAAAAAAAAATTTCTTACTGAAAAGCAAGTATCAACTCAAAATTCTGAGGCCAGTTCTTCTGATAAATAGCCCTATACAGATTATTCTATGACTTTGTCTTATGATGTCTCTTCTCTGTAACAAGAGAAATTGACAATGTGAAGTTGGCAAAATGGGAGCAACATTTTAAAAAAAGATTTTCAAACACCATAGAAACTGGAAGCCACCAGAGACGAGAAAAAGGAAAATATTATTTTTACAGTAGAATCAGTTCTCTAAAGCTGGTACTGTCAGCACAGATGACGCAAAAGATGATAAAGTTATTTGACAATAAAAAAGAAAAAAAAATCTGACGGCGAGACCAAGAAAGACCAAGAAGTGTGTACAGATGCCAATTTGAGTATATGTTTCTAAGCCTCAGCACACCTAACTCTAGACCTTAATTCCATCTGACAGTGTGAAAGCCAAATCATGATACCTCTCCTCAGTAAACTCTGTTTTACCTTAAAGCTTGTTGTGATGGAGGCAAACTTATTATCTGCTGTCTCAGGATTGCCAATCAGGTAGTCCCAGCTTGTGAACATTTTCCAGCTGAAATTAAAACTAGTGTCATCCCCACCACCATCGTCATTTGCATTCTTTGCCATTCTACACAAAACAGAAAGAATACAGGAAGACCTTGTTAGCACTAGTTCTGCTTTGTGGGCATGACTTTTAAATGGTTCCTAAATTCTAACTTTTTTTCTGAAAAAAACCCTACGTATGAATGAATTTCATTAACCCCTCAGAGAAACTCTGCTGGATAAGAAGCTTAACAGAAGAATAATATTGAGAACGTCTCTTAAATAGAAAGGTGCAGAGCATCCTGAGCTGCAATAGATTTTATTAGAGAGTTCACAAGTAGAAAAAGAAAAATTCTAATAAACAAAATAGTCTAAAATAACAATAAACAAAATAAATACATAAATAAAACAAAGTAAATGTAACAAAGAATATAAGCAATATTCTAAAATAACAAGACAGAAGAAAACATGGTTGTAACATAGAAAATATCTCTCAAAGAGCTATCTTCCCTATCTTCTCTTATGCACATACAAAAGATTTATTACTGTGTCCAGAAACATTAGATTATTTCTTCAGAGAAATATTTCTTCAGATTAAACTTGTCTACAAAATTCCCCATTTAAAAGGGGTTTCATTCACATAGTAACATCGGTATTGCTTCTGCATACTTTGTCACCTAATTCAAGCCATTAAGCACAAGGATAGAGTGTACTGATAAGGTGCAAATCATGTAGTCTTTACTCCTGGTCAGGAAAAGGCAACACTTGTTTTAAATCTCAGTAATGCAACAGAGTTATGTTATTGATATTAACGCACTCTATGCACCATATTTTTAAAATACTTTCAAATCTAGGAAGAGAATAGTAAGTAAATGATAGAGAAAATCCTTCTGAGATGCCAAAAATCAGTATCAGGGCTAGTCATGTCCAGCAGGGTCAGAGATCACAAGAGGTTCGTGGTAGAATGTACCCTGCTTCTTGTTTATAGACTAAGATATTTCCTTATCAGGAGTTTCTAATGAAACAATGAACTTCCTTGTGGTTAGAATATAATCTCTTTGAGATCAGAAATATTTCCATTTTATCTTATACACTGCAAGAGCTAAGAGAGGAGTCCTACATCTAAATATTTGCCCTAAAGAATACTGCTTATAATCCTCACTACCTCATTCTCATAGACCCTTCCCAGCTCTCAGTCAACAGCAGAAAAATGACAGCACCTCCTGTTATACTGCTTTTAGTTTCTGTGCTCACTCTGCTTCCTTCTGGAGAAATAGAAAAGAGCAGAAGACTGCAAGAACTCTCATATGATTACCTAATCACTCTTAGTGTCATATGGCCAGATGGAAATTGTATGTTAGCACATACAACATATTTTTTTCTCAAGGATATTCCCTTTTTTGGACTACAGGTTTTTCCTGCTATCACAAATATTTTTTGTCTGAGTGAAATTCATTGAAATAAAATCGTTTGAGACTAAGATTTCGCTAATCTTGGCAGCTGTTTTATCAAAAATATTTTAAAATATATTTTTGAACTAAATCATTTGCTATTTTATTGAAGTAGTTTGTTTCCTCTCCAAAAACACATATATCTGACTGAAGACTTTTTTTTTTCTGAAATGCGTCTTGCTCTATGCAGGAAGCCAACTTGAAAATAGAACATGAATTAATTTAGTGCTCATGCAAGTGAAAAACACTGGCTTCAGAATAAAACAATGGAAATACACTAACTGCATTTTTCTCTATGTTTAGAAGCGTCTATCATGGTTTGACACTGGCCCAGCGTCAGGTACCCATGAGAACCACTAACTCAGCCTTCCCTGCCGCAGCCGGGCAAAGGAGAGGAAAAGGAAAAAAATCAACGAACACTTCATGAGTGATGTAATGGCGGGGAGAAACACTTCAAGGGCAAAACAAGCCCACCTTAAGTTACAAAGTGAATTTATTTACTAACAGAATCAGAGGAGGGGAATGAGAAGTAAAATAAGCCCTTAGACCACCTTCGCTCCCCCCACCCCACCCCAGCCTGTCCCTCCTTCCCACCGACAGCACAGGGAGGCAGGGCAGGGGGGTGTTGGTCAGTCCATCACCAGGATTTCCTTCCGCTGCTCCGGGAGAAGAGTCCTTCCCTGTGAGGCCGTGGGGTCCCTCCCACGGGAGACAGTTCTCCGTGAATTTCCCAGCCTGGGTCCCCTCTCAGGAGCAGCAGCCAAACCGCCCCTGCTGCAGCCTGAGCCCCTCCCAGGGGCACACAGCCCTCCCAGAACTGCTGCGGCCTGGGTCTCTCCCCACGGGGTGCGGCCCTCCAGGGACAGGCTGCTCCAGCCTGGAAGCAGGGCCCTCTCTCTCCACCGGGCCTCCCACGGGATCACAGCCTCCTCCAGGCATCCACCCGCTCCGGCACGGGCACCTCCCCCACGGGCTGCGGGTGGATCTCTGCATTCCCTGTGGATCCCCATGGGCTGCAGGGGGGCAGCTGCTTCGCCATAGTCTCTCCCACACGGCCTGCAGAGGCATCTTGGCTCCGGCGCCTGGAGCACCTCCTGCTCCTCCTTCTCCACTGACCTTGGTGTCACCGTGTTGTTTTCCCTCACATCTTCTCACCTCCTCCTCTCCTCTGACTAGCAGCAAAAAAACCCCGATTGTGTTTGATTTTCTTCTTAAATATGTCATCACAGAGGTGTTACCGGCCTTTCTCATTGGCCCGGTTCTGGCCAGCAGCATGTCCATCTCCAGAGCCATCAGCCACTGGCTCTGCCGGACATGGTGGGAAGCTCCCAGCGGCTTCTCACAGGAGCCAGCTTTGCGGCCCCCTGCTACCAAAAACCTGGCCGTGACAAACCCATAGAGTGTCTTTGAATCTTGACCTGTAAGGTCCTTATTTTTTTCACTTGGCTTTTTTTAAAACCACTGCTAGAGCTGACTGTACTACTGTGTTAGGGCGTCATCTTGCTTGAACGAAGAGTATTAAAGATTATATTATTGGCAGCATTTACTGTGAACTGTGAGTTACATGCAGAATTATTTGCCATATCCGTCTTTCTTGTGTTCCTCCTTCATGGAAGAGTTTAACTCACACAAAGTATCACTAAAGGTAGAATTATTGAATTTCCTGGATTTTAGCTGATAATCTACTAGCTGCCAAGTATTATGAAAAGATGGGCTGACAGATCTCTTCCTCACTTTATGCATTCATTTTTTATTTTGAAGTTCAGGAGAGAAGTGTTTTGTTATTTCAGTAAAGATTTATGCCCATTTTCATGACACTGTAACACAACTTCTGGGGCAGAAGAGCAGATAAATAAGTACAGGTTGAAGGAGTCTTACATAACTTTGACCTTGCACTTGATCTTGCATTGTCCTGTCCTTAGAATTACTGCATTTTTAAAAAAGACAGTCTCCAGGGTCAAGAGTGGAATTACCTACTTTTTTCCAGAGCAAAGGAGAACTTACGTTCGAGTGACAATCATAAAGCTATAGCCAATAGACCCAACTCCAACAAGGAAATATGAAAGAGGCATCCTGAACTTGAGCCACCCGATTGTCCTCTGGTTATTGTAATAACCATAAAAGAGTACAGAGTACTGTGCAAAGCCCTGAAAAGTAAGAAAAAATTAAAATGTTAATTTTCTTAATTATGCGCATAGTCAGTAATTGTATCAATAGCAATGTATTAAAACATTAATTTCAGTGAATCCAAATCGGTTGCAAGCACCTCTATAATAAATCTCACAGGATAGAAAATATGTCCCTTTATTTTGAAAAGACAGAATATTTTATAGCAACTTCAAAATCTTTTATCTTTAAAACTCTTCATTAACAATCCATCTACAATTTAATGAGTCAAAATTTGTTTATCAACATACTTTTTGTAAAGAAAGAAACATACTATTTTACAAAATTTGTTTTTCAGATTACTTGCAGATAAAATGCTGGAATTTTAACTTAATTTTCACCTTTCTAAAATTTATTTGGGTAAATCTGAATTAAAATCTCATGTGCCTTCTTTGTCTAACAACAGTTGTCTGCTGTTTATTGGATGATCATTCAGTATATATGATAACCAATAGGGAGGTGCATTTTATGCGTGGTTTTTCAATACATAGAGCTTTTGCACACTTAGACTCGACTACAAGGCTTACTTATTTTTTTCAAAACATGCACTTAATTTATTGAAGCTTTTACTATACATGAAATAAACCACAGGGTTATTTGAAAAACCTAATTCACAATTCTAAGCTGAAAATCAAATATTAATATATGGTAAACATAAATACTATTCAAAATATCATGATCAACATATTTTATTTTTCTTCATCTCTGACTAGCTTTGAGACATGTGCCTATGTATAATGGATAAAAATTTGTTCATCTCTAATAAGGCAAGTATTATAATAGAGCACATTTCTAGCTAACTACTAGTGAAACATCGAGACCAGTCAGGACACATTCAAATTCAATAGTACGTATCTTACATCTTTTTGGTCACTAATGTATCCTACAATCCCATCTCAGCCCAGGTTTCAATACAGCCTAATGCAGCTCTGGGGAGGCTTTTGGGTCCCCAAAATTATTAAAATGCCTTTTTGGTGCCTGTGTTCTCCAAGTCAGGGATAATTACTTCACTGTGTATCATTCAGTATGTTTACTCCACAGCATTTAACCATAAAATTAGAAATAACTTTAGCTCTGTAAAAGTAGGTATGCATGCAAGATCTCTTTCACTCCTCTCTGAGCCTAACATAAAAGACTACTGATTGAATGTGTTATTGCAGTAAGCCTTGAGAGTCTGATATTTTATGTTTGGATTTGGATTATATTATAATCTGAAAAACATGTTAAAACTGAATTCCAAGTAGAATACATCAAAATCCAAATATGCTTCCTTTTGCCATGTCAGTAATGTGAACACATTTCAAGCACAAAAAAAGTGCAATAGACGTGCTGAGCTCATGTTTTCTTTGCTTGTCTCAGAGAGTGGCGAGGTGTAATAAATGTATGACCCATTTATAAAGAGATGCCTCTGCCTGCGATCAGGTGACTGTAAGAGACCATACGCTGAAGTCAATAGTGCAGATTTTATTTAAGAGTGAATGAGGGGGAGGTAGAGAGAGACAGAAAGAAATGGGAGTGAGGGGATGTAAGAGACAGAGTGAGAGAGAGAGAGAGAGAGGGAGAGAGAACTTAAGTAGGAAGAGATCACCAGTTGAAAGATACCACTATCACCACATGAATTCCTGTGGCATCCTGCCAGTGCTTCTTCACCCTGGTTCTCTCAGTGGTGGGGTCCCAAGACATTCTTCGGAGGTATCACCGCTATATAGCCCAAGTTCCAGGTATCAACGAGGTTACTGTGGCTTGGGCTGGTATGTGTATAATCACTTGCTTCCTTTCTCACTTTGCCACAATGGGAATTTTTGTCCGTGTGCTAACCAAGCCTTCACCCCTGTTAGGCCTGGAATTAATTCCTTCCTACTGCAGTATCTGTGCTTATCTCAGGTTCCATTATGGTCACTCATCTTATGGGGACAGTATTTCCAGCTGCATTTTTTAAGTCCTTGCATTGGGCTTGCAGTTCTTTGGGTTTTGTTGGGGTTTTTTTTAGGATAAAATAGTGATTGGTGATGTGCGATCATTAATTTAACTTACCTGGTAGCATACAAGTGTTGTTAGCAGATGAAAGGTACTATTTCCTGTGCTGTTTAAACAAAGGTGTCATTGCCTTCAGGGAATATTTGTCAATCTGACATGCCTCAAAAAAATTATTTTTGCCCTCAATATTTCCATCTCTCTCATTGCTTTATTCTATGTTTATTATGTTTGCATTTGTTCCTTGTGTTAACTACTACTTTTTTATTTATTATACTTCTTCAGACCTGTCAGGTACTGTTTCTGACAGTTATTATAAACTCCTGTCTTTCCACCATGTTTCATCCATTTTTTCTCAAATGCATTTGTTTTACAAACTTTGTTCTGATTTTCTAAATAAAACTCTTCTAGTCTCTATTCTTGTTACAAAATATTCAGGTTACTATAATTCCTTTTTCTCCAGTATCTCCCTGATTTTCTTATTTCTCATTTTATAATTTCATTATCATTATCTAACATCGCCGCTACATGTTTAGATTTATTCTTACTGTCACTCAAATACACAACCTCTGGTGCACTAGATGCAGTGTTATTTCATGAAGCAGTCACTGCAAAATGTTACATATGCAGATTTTTAGAAAGATCTTCCAATCCTTTTTTTATCCAAGGAAAATCCATCACTGGCATTGTATGTAATGGAAGGGATAAAATGTATGGAGCTCACTATTAGGAGCTGTCCTTCTTTTCCTAATTCATACTGCATTTTAATATTCAGAATCCTAATCATATAAAAACAGAAGGCCAAATTCACATTTTAGAAATGGAAATCCAGTACCCTGGAATGGCAAACCAGCTTTGAGCTATTTCCCCATGTGTCTTTGTACTGCCGCATATACTGAGATGTGCTTGTGAATATTGAGCTTCATTATGTGTTTTGTCTGAAAGAAACATCTATACAGACAGCTTGTGAAAAAATACGTAAATGAATTCTCTTGCAAACTGTCTCCTGAAATACTTCACATTAAATAATTGAGCTTTAAATAATGAAGTAATTGTGAATAAAAGTCATGTGGCGATGCAATATTGCAAGATTATGCACTTACACTAAAATCCCAGAGGGTAGCAAAATTCATAGCAGTTGCTTCTTCAGCTCTTGGGACAGTTTTTCTAGGCAAAGAGCCATATGGCTTACCCATCAAAGCCTGAAACCAAAAAATGAGAGCGATTTATATTTTAAAGCAAAATAGCAACGAAGGAAATGGACAGTGGTCTGTCATTTCTTTGAAAGACTTGTTTTATGCTCCTAAATTCCTTAATGAGAATTACCTATTTCCACAATTCCTTTCACTGCTTCTCACATTACTGATTGAAACTGCGCTTAGTATATGCATTCAGTGCTGTGTTCTAAATTTAAAATTCCGCTAGTATCATGGATTGCCAAACTTAGCCTCTACATTCAAAGGCAACACAGAAGTCCATCCATATTTCTCTAATGAGCAGTGTTTATCTTACGAAGACCAAAAAACTAATTTTTCTTGCATTACAGATTTTATTGGGATATTTTAATTGAAATGTAAGGGAAGATGGTAGGCTATCAGTTTTTGGATTCTGACAGTTCCCCTGCTGCTGGTAAGATGCTTGCTGAGGCACAGTATATCTCCTCTCCGGGCCCTTTCCAAGCTCACCCTGAAAACTGTTGGACATTTTTTCTGTTTTGGCTTCTAAGGAAGATCACAGAATGAGAGAATATGCTGAGTTGAAAGATTATCGAGTCCGAGTCCTTGCCCTGCCAAAGGCCATCTCCAAGCATCACACCACATGCCTGAAAATATTGTCCAAACACTTCTCAAATGCTGTCAGACTTGGAGCTTGTGACCACTTCCCTGGGGAACCTGTCCCAGTGCCCAGCCATTCTCTAGGTGAAGAACCTTTTTCTAATATATAAACTAAACCTCCCCTGACACAGTTTCAGGCCATTTCCTNCATGTTGAGGAGTAGACGGCCAAGGACGGAGCCCTGCAGAATGCCACTGATGACAGGTCCCCAGTCTGATGCCACCCTATTAACTATCACCCTTTGTGACTGAACCATAAGCCAGTTGCTCACCCGTCCCATGATGTGTTTATCCAGCTGTGTTCTGGACATTTTGTCCAGAGGGATACTGGGAGAGACACGACTGAAAGCTTTACTGAAGTCCAAAAAGGGTGCATCAACTGGCTTCCCTTGATCCACAGAGTGGGTTACTTTGTCATCAAAGGAAATCAGGTTTGATAAGTGGGACTTTCCTTTCATGAAGCCATGGTGGCTGTGACCACAGCCTGAATTCTCCCCAGTTGTTTTTCAATACCTCATAAGAAAATCTTTTTCCTTAACTCTAGCAGGCACTGAAGTGAGACTGACAGGCCTGTACTTTCTGGGGTCCTCCTTCTTGCCCTTCTTGAAAATTGGAACAACATTCACTAGCTTCCAGTCAGCTGGGACCTCTCTGGATTCCCAAGGCCAGTCAAAAATCATNACTTCCTCTCAAGGCCCTTCACAATCCTTTGGATGCTCTCTAACAACTTAATGTCTGTTTTCATTGTGGTGACCAAAACTGCACACAGTGTTCAAGCTGAGGCCGCCCCAGTGCAGAGCAGAGCGGGACAATCCCCTCCCTTGCCCTGGTGATGCTGGGCCTGATACCCCCAGGACAGGGTTGGTCCTCCTGGCTGTCAGGGCACTGCTGACTCAAGTTCAACTTGCCACTGACCAGGATACCCAGGTCCCTTTCCAGTGTTTCTCTCCAGCCTCTCATTCCCGAGTTTATACACACAGCCAGGGTTGCCCTTCCCAGATATGGAATCCCTTCACATAGTTGGTGGCTGTCCAGCTCTTGAATTTATCAAGGTCTTTCTGCAGGGCCTCCCTGCCTTTAAGGGAGTCAACAGCTCCTCCCAGATTTGTATCATCTGCAGACTTGCTTAGTATCCCTTCCAGTCCTGCATCCAGGTAATTTATGAACATGTTGAGGAGTAGACGGCCAAGGACGGAGCCCTGCAGAATGCCACTGATGACAGGTCCCCAGTCTGATGCCACCCTATTAACTATCACCCTTTGTGACTGAACCATAAGCCAGTTGCTCACCCGTCCCATGATGTGTTTATCCAGCTGTGTTCTGGACATTTTGTCCAGAGGGATACTGGGAGAGACACGACTGAAAGCTTTACTGAAGTCCAAAAAGGGTGCATCAACTGGCTTCCCTTGATCCACAGAGTGGGTTACTTTGTCATCAAAGGAAATCAGGTTTGATAAGTGGGACTTTCCTTTCATGAAGCCATGGTGGCTGTGACCACAGCCTGAATTCTCCCCAGTTGTTTTTCAATACCTCATAAGAAAATCTTTTTCCTTAACTCTAGCAGGCACTGAAGTGAGACTGACAGGCCTGTACTTTCTGGGGTCCTCCTTCTTGCCCTTCTTGAAAATTGGAACAACATTCACTAGCTTCCAGTCAGCTGGGACCTCTCTGGATTCCCAAGGCCACTCAAAAATCATTGAGAGAGGTTTTTACAATGACATCAGTTGATGAATCCCATCAAACCCTCTAGATTTGTAGGGATCTAGCAGGATGGGTCATGCTATTGAAATACTGGGCTAGGAAGTTGTTGAAAATTCCTACCTGACTCTTTCTCATCTGCTTACTACAAAATAAGAAAGTTAAGAGGAATATGGAATGTTGAAATCTGGAAAAGGGCACAATAATTTTAATACCATGTAAGCCCTGATTTTAGAAGGGCAATATGGTGGTTCAAAGAAACTTAGAAAGTATCACATTTCATGGAAGTAATTCATGTCTGAGTCTAATACCTGCTCTATACACCATTCTTAGCAGTGATGTCTCACAATGCAAAACACGAGGGGTCCCTCATGACTTTACAGCCCTGTTACGCCTTATCAGCATGTGAGTATTGCATCTGAAAGGATCGTATGACCCCCAAGATACATCTTTCTATTCCAATGCACATTTAATCAAGATACTCCACCTGGTCGTCTTCTTGGTCTCAGTTCCTCTGCTTAGTTCTGCATAGAACCAACAAAAACAAACAAACAAACCCACTCTCCCTGAAAACAAAAAACCTCACACCTATTTCATTCCACGTAGCAAACAATTTCAGAAGACAACCCTATATATATTTTATGCTTTTCTGTCCTATCTCTCTATGGAGACAACTATCCACAAAAGAAGTCCATCTTTACAGGCCTGGTACAGCTTAGTACTTTCAAATGGAGCATAAAGAGACCAAAAACTTATTTAAAGCTTCAGTCCTATGAAATCTCATTGCAAAGACAGAAATTCACAGTGCAGTCTTCAAAGATAATTTAAAAGATTCCCACCTCAGGCACCATTACAAGACCAAAGGTCAGTCCAAAGAGAATCATGTTTATTCCATACATCCAACGCAAGAATATGAAGTAAGATGCTACTGATGAGCCAAAGTGACCTGTGAAAACATGAGATGTGATAAAAAACCAGATAAGGTAGTCCTTTGTTTTTATTTTATCTAAAGATGCACAGAATTTATTTGAAATAAATAAAATCAGTAGAGGCTTTTAATTATGCATTTTAATTGATTCTAATTTTAATTAATTTTAAATTCTAATTAATTCTAAATTCAATTAATTTTAATTTTTTCTCTTTATTACCATAATTCTAATAACTTTTTTACATATTGCATATTAGTATGCATTGAGCTGGCTGAAAAAACAGACGCTAAAATATAGAATTATTAGTTAAATAGAGTATTTAGGGTCAGATAGAAACTGTGATATTCGTTATTATTACATAATCTCTAGAAGTATGTTTCAGTTCTTCTTATATTTTTCTCTGTCTGATGTGGATTTTAAGCATCCTTGACATGCTAAGCCAGAACCAGCCAAGTTTAAATAGGAAGCAGTGCAGAACTAGCCAGTGGGGAAAGTCTTTCCAAGGAGATAAAACACTTTTAGGTGCTGTTATCAGAGTGCTCTCCAGATTTTTTCACAAGAGAGAAAAAAAATTACTGCAAGTGTTGGTAGCCTTTCTTTCTCTTACTTTGCTGTTTATGTGCTCTATTTGTAGCTGGCTGTGCAGGCAGCCCCATCACTGGGTGAAGGATTTGACCTCACACACCCCAGCCTCCTGATCCGGACCTGTGAGCAGGTAAGAGGCTGCAGGAGAAGCACTGAGAACCCAGTGCCTGATTTGACCCATGCTCTGCAAGTCAGGCTAAACGAAAATAAAAGCTCAAGTTCAACCCCAGCTTGATTCAGCACAATTCTGCTTACTATAGGAGAGCTGTCAGTTATAAAAATACTAGATTTCAGGTCCATTACTATTCATTTGCAGAGGAAAAACATGACCTTTCTATAGGTTTTTCACACACAGTCTGGTTTAGGAGCCTGGTGCAGTCAGATAGCAAAACAGAAGTCAATCTCTCTGTTCAGAGGAACTCATATTGTTTATCATTTTTATTGTTATTTCCACACTGTTTTGCAAATATGTAACAGATTCTTTCAGGCTGTAATATGAAGCTAATATATCTTGTGCTATTTATATTTTACTGTAAGAGCTCAATCAGTAGAAAATTTAATACACTTACACGGGTTTAATCCCAGAGTATAAACAGCAGCCAGCTAAGAGATATCACAGCTATGCAAAGGGAGGAACAAGCCATTCTGTCAAGGATTTCAGCATTTTGAATCTGCTTTATACGTAGTTCAGAATTAAACCGTAATTTTGAAATTTGTGTGAAGTGGCCAGTCTTAGCAGTGACCGACATACTGGGGAGTCTGGGTAGAGGTATAGATCAAGAGACTTTGAGTTAGTCTGTCTGGTTGTGATATCAAGATTATCCAGTTATAACCAAACTACAGCCTTTGGGCATGCTATGGACTCAGAAAATACAGTGCAGGAAATTATGAAGATTTCTGATTTCAGGTTACTTTTGCAGACCTCTCCATGCCACATTATTATTTTGCTCAAATCCTAATATCCCGATTCTACTGGGAATACCTTCTTTTCATGCACTGAGTTGTAGTTCTTGTACCAGTCATCCAGGCATCCACCTGGAATATCTGCAGTGAGGCAATGCATTTGAATTACTTGCATCAGTATAGTTATTGCAAGCCAGTGCACAGACTGCTCATGGGCTTTATTCTTTTTCACCTATCAGGGAAGAATGGACACCTCCGGTAAGTGAAAAGCTTAACTATGGATGACGGTAATTTAACCATGACTGCCCTTAGGTGCATTTTCAGAGTGGGCAGGTCCAAACAGGGACCTGCAATAGGGAACACGGAAAATGTCACAAACAGACTGCACTAGCTGTGAATGAAACCAGTCCAAGTTTCACCAGTGTTTTGAATCCACAGTGTGCAACATGTTCCATGTATGAATGCAATACATTTAAGTAGACTTTAGCCATCTTTTCCTGCATCCACAGCCTCACCACACTAGGCATTGGCCTGCAGATTGGTGTGCATTGCATAAGTTTCATCAGTGGAGTAAGAGTGACCCAGTTCCAATACAGGTCTGTGTGACTCCCATAAAGTCCTGTTGCACAGATAATACTGAATATCTGTTCTGTAAGGAAAAGAAGCCTCTATTTTCTAAATATAAATACATCTTACTTTTATCAACTTCTATCTCTTTTAAACATCAAAACCCCAGCATCAAATTCACCTATTTCCAACATGATGATGCAGCACAGCAGAGCTTGATGCTTTTTGTTCTGAAGCTGGTCCCCCTGTCCTAGAAGGGGCTCAGCTTGACAGAGGGAGCTTACCTGAGATAGCCCAGTGCTTCAAGCTGTTACCTGATCTGTCTAGATAGCTGGAGAACTGGAAGAGTCAGACTCAACTGAAAAACGCTCTTTATGTTGTAGTGGGAAGCATCTATTGGAATCTAAGTGGGTACCTCATTCAGGTATCCATGTACTTAAGTCAAATCTCCTTCAAATAATGGGCTGCAGTTTAAATTCATCACTGGAACTGCAACGCAAA
This sequence comes from Mystacornis crossleyi, assembly GCA_013400655.1. Classification (NCBI taxonomy): domain Eukaryota; kingdom Metazoa; phylum Chordata; class Aves; order Passeriformes; family Timaliidae; genus Mystacornis; species Mystacornis crossleyi. Next base: position 58,679 of record VYZQ01056168.1, read on the forward strand.
ACTGACTTGTGACAGACCCCTATTCTCAAACGTACCCATGGTAATAACTACTCTGCCTCGTTTATATATGGGGCATCCAGGGCCACTATTTTTCTCTCTGTGTTGTATTATGTGGCTGAAAATGAGAGAAATACAACTTACATAAAGCTCAAGGTATAGAAAAAAGTGTCAGAAATAACTGCAGTATAGCCTGTATAGTATAATCTGTATAAAATAAATACAGACAAAGTGAAGGTAAATAAAGTGAATGGCCTAATCCCAATTACTCTTTTCTAGGATTAATTTTAACAGTGGGTCATGAACTGCTACCCGTATAATGACAATCTTTATCTGTAAAGAGATACTCTCTGAAGAAAATTTTCAACTAGTTATAATATCAAGCTCAACAAATATTAATGAGAACATAAATACTCATTGATTTTAAACGATGCACTGAATACAGACACATATTCTAAAGAAATGTATCACTTTGGCAGACATCAGAAATGTGGTACTAGATCCTATTCTTACTTACTTTCAATCTCCTTAATTTTCATTTCCCAGGGTATGCAGGCTGTCTTAAAATTTTCAAAATCTCTTTGAAATTTCATCCATTTCTGAAAAGAGTCACAGAAAAGAAAATACAAAAACCACACCATCATCTCAGAGCTCAGATGCTCAATTCTTCCTTGAGNTTCTCCTTCTCCTTCTCCTTCTCTTTCTCTCTTCCTCTGTCTCACTCATTTATTTTCATCCTTAACAGAGGGCTGTCTCAAGGGAAAGACTGAATTTTGGATTCAATGCTCACAAATACCTAATCTACACCAAGAGAAATTAACTCTCATGAGATACTGAACTCTTGCAAACTCCTGTAAAACAGTTGATTTTTGTTTTGATGATAAGTTTCAAAAATCAAAACGTAAGCTTTCGTTAGAAATATTTTCATGCAAGGGCAGTGAAAATAAAAGTTTTAAATTCACAGAAAGACAAGGAAAGCTACTGTGGAAGATGACTACCCATGGCAATAATCTCCAGGAGGTTTCCCATTAGCTTTACGGGAAGTTAGCAAAACAATCAATTTACCTTGGTCATCATCACTTTGTATGCATAGAATTTTTTTCCTTTTCCTTTTCCAAGAGCACCTTCAAACTTTTCAACAAAAATCTGTGCTTCCCTGGAAAATGAGGGCAAAAGAGAGATATAGATTATGGTTCAGGAAATTTTATATTGTCTCTATCATCTTAATGTAATTTTTTTACTCCTCATAGAGCTTTATAAAATTTTGTTCCCTTAGTAATGTTTGGAAAGGAAAGCTCTGATATTTTGTATTTTGCAAAAAACTACAAATGTACTGCATATGTAATGCAAAAATACAAACAACTTCAGTCACCTCCTTTAATACGAACAAGTTTGGAGCTCTGAAATCTGCCTCCATCCAGTCAGTGTTATCAAATACTTTTAGTCACAGTGACTTTTGCACTTCAGCTGCCGCCCATTTGTGTGATGCACAAACAGTTATTCCTGTTATTCTGACACTTATTCCAACAGAAGAAAGAAGGATCTCTGCAGGATGGTGCAGATTCTTGGTTGCAGTTACCTTTCTTGCTTTCTGTAATTCTTTGCTTTTTCCTACTCTTCTAATTTCTCCTTTGCTCTCTTCTTTGATGTTGAGTAAAAGTGAATTATTATTTTGATTACCAAAATTTGACCTCATTTGTGTTTTAATCTTGCTCTGGATACATTCAAACTTCCCCCCTCTGTNTTATCCACAACATCATTTGTCAGAGTCCAAAAAGTAACTGCTTGTGAAGAGCCATCTCCTTCTGTTTGTTTTAATATGTCTCCTACTGGCTTTGTGTGAATTTCCTATTTCTACCACAAGAAGAATTATTAGCTAATCACTTCTTTTCATACCAATCTTTTCCTTTTTCTTTTTCTCTTTTTCTTTTTTTTTTTTTTTTTTTTTTTTTTTTTCTTAGGGAAGAAACTCAGTTCTTCTTAAGATGTGTAAATTTTTCTGGGTCTGTTTTCTCTCTTATGCATGTTGCTACCATTACATTTTTCTTCCTTAACAGAGTTGCACTCCAAGAATTTTTAAGGTTTCNATAGATTATGGTTCAGGAAATTTTATATTGTCTCTATCATCTTAATGTAATTTTTTTACTCCTCATAGAGCTTTATAAAATTTTGTTCCCTTAGTAATGTTTGGAAAGGAAAGCTCTGATATTTTGTATTTTGCAAAAAACTACAAATGTACTGCATATGTAATGCAAAAATACAAACAACTTCAGTCACCTCCTTTAATACGAACAAGTTTGGAGCTCTGAAATCTGCCTCCATCCAGTCAGTGTTATCAAATACTTTTAGTCACAGTGACTTTTGCACTTCAGCTGCCGCCCATTTGTGTGATGCACAAACAGTTATTCCTGTTATTCTGACACTTATTCCAACAGAAGAAAGAAGGATCTCTGCAGGATGGTGCAGATTCTTGGTTGCAGTTACCTTTCTTGCTTTCTGTAATTCTTTGCTTTTTCCTACTCTTCTAATTTCTCCTTTGCTCTCTTCTTTGATGTTGAGTAAAAGTGAATTATTATTTTGATTACCAAAATTTGACCTCATTTGTGTTTTAATCTTGCTCTGGATACATTCAAACTTCCCCCCTCTGTGTTGGCGACTTAGGATGTGTTCCCAGGTTGGGACAGATACACACTAGAACTCTGGTTCCCTTGTGTCTACCCTTCTCAATAGTACGTTTAATTTAGCACTTCTGAATTTTTGATTATATCTTCTCTAGCTGTACCAGTCCCAGAGTAATTTCTTTGAAATGCAGCTTCGCTGGTCCCCAAAAGGCAAAATTTTGCTTATGTAATTTATGTAAGTTAAATAATATAAATATGAAAGGAAGACTTCTAAACTCTTTTTAAAATGCAGAATGTTCATGGATTAAAAGAATAAAAAGACAAATACTAATGTTTCCTCCATTAAATCCAATTTCCATTTATGAATTTCCATTATGTCTCGTCTGAGAAAATGTGCTCTAGAGGCTAATCAAACCACTACAATGTCCTAAACCACTGGAAAACAGACCAAGGATTCTTAGCTGTCAGTATACTCACAATCCTTTGACCAGTTTTGTCGTCACAGTGGATAACTTCAAAGCACTGCACATTATGTTTGGTATTTTGCAAAGCACTTGGGAAAAGGTAGACTACTGGGAAAATATTGATTGTGATGCACATCTCTTGCTTTCCAGAACTGCTGCAGATAAGTTTGCTGAGTGAAATTTATTACCATGCATATATTTTCTGCTCACACATTTAATACAAGGAAAGAAAAAGAGAGTGTTAAACTGCAAAATCTGTCAATGTTAGTGGCAGTATAGTGGTGTAGTTGAGATAGGGCAGAACTAAAATTATGTGAGAAGGTGGCCATTAGCCATGTCATAACTTTTCTAAAGTAATGGTTAAAAATCTCAGCATCTATAAAAGTAACTGTATTTTTAGTAACTGCAAAGGCTTAGGGTGATCAGTCTGAAGATCTGTTGAAGCCTTTCACAACTTAGACACCCACTGGAACAATTGCTTTACCTTGCAGTACTGAGGATCCATATAAGTGCACATAAGTGCAAAACTGAATTTAATTTTCTGTCATTGAGAGCTTTCCCTATTCAAGAATGCTCTGAGCACTCTCTCCTTCCAAGTGCTCTCACCTAAACCCAGCTGGTGAAACATCAGGGCCAGTGCCAGTTTACCTGACCTCATCAAGACTTCAGCACACATTTTCCCAACATTTGAAATCATGAAAGCTAACCTAATCACTCTTTTTTCTCTCTCTCTATAGCACAAGGAAAGCAAAGATTCAGATTAAAAAAGATAAAAATACCCAGCCACTCCCACAGCTACAGAGCCCATCTATTCATCACTTAAAAAGTATTCCCTGAGGATGGTGTCAGTGCCTTTTTAAGGGTCCAGATCTGTTCTTTCCAATTCTATGCTTCTGGATCACATTTGTATTCTGGATTTTGAAGTCTGATCTTTCTCTATTTAGCTAACATTGACACTGACTGAGGGTTCTCTATTTTCCAAGCCACTCTGAGCCGCCCAGAGATTTTACAGCTCACTGCTCACATACCATTTTTTCATTTTGATTCTCAGAAAAAATCTACACTTAAATATCAGCCCTCTCATGTAAGTCGGAGAAAATAAATTGGTTCAGCTGCAGGAAACCTGTGTCCAAGGGTTGCCTTTAAATCCAAGCCTCAGAATCAAAAATCTTGCTGCTCTGTCAACAGATATAAGGCAGTCCTGACAGCAGATGGCAGCTTCCTCCTAAATTCAGCAGTCAGTGCTGGAACAGTGTCATAAAAGCAGGCAGACTCAATAAAATGCACACCTATCAATCTCCCAGGTCAGCATATTCTATTCTATTACCACTACTATCATTGGGTATTTCAGGCTTGCTCACGGAAATTTTCTGAAATCAAAACCTACAGAGTAGAAAACTTGCATTTTCAGTCACTAATTAGATTACACTTCAGAATATGAAATTTTAAAATTTTAAATTGGGTTTTTTTAGAGTGAGGCAATAAGTTAGAAATTCAATGGCATAATATGAAAACAGCAATAAATACAATTAAAAATTCTTTATAGCATATATGAGTACATTTTGCATCTATAGATGAACACTAAAACTCCTCACCAAGTTGTTCTGCTATAAAATGAAGTTAAGTCAAAACAGGAGGGAATTTTCAATAATGGAATTCCCAAAAATATTTATCTTAAATTCCTCATCCAAATCCCCTTTTGACTTGCTTTATATTAATTTTGCAAAGTTTTCTACTAAAACTAGCTTTTCTTATCCTCATCTGCCTCCTGAACCCCCATCAAACAATCTTTCAAGTGTTAGCATTTAAACTTTTTCTCCAGAACAAACCAAAATATTGCTTTTTGAAAGTGGTGATCTGGACCGACAGGTTTTATGCTGCTGATGCTCCTGAATGCTTCCCTGGATTTTGCTTTGCCAGTGGTTGAAATTTCCTCTCCCCTTGCACACCTTCTTCCCTAAATGCTTTATAACATATTTTTCACTGATTTTCATTCTGTTTCGCCACAGTGGACTGCATCATTGCATCACAAACAAACCACTTATTTCTTACTGAGTGTTTACATGTGCAGTCAAGTGAGTTGCACATGCAAGACTGAACCAAAAAATCGGTTGGATCCACATGTGTGCAATGTTTATGAAGTTATTTTCATGTTTCATAAAAGAAGCATGAAGCAACTCCTTTAATTTTTTATAAATTGGTTTCCCATACTTAGAGGTTTGTTGTATAAATCCTGAAAGAAATCAGCTAAGTC
>VYZQ01056170.1:30547-54693 GCA_013400655.1 Mystacornis crossleyi
TAAAACATGTTCTGCTTGTGTAAAAGCCTGCTGTGGCTGAGCATATAACCAAAGTGTCTACGAATCCTTAGCCTGCTCAAGTTTTGAGACAGGACTTTATTAACCATGGGACAGCATCACATTAGCTTCACTGACACGTGTGAACCCAAGAATTTCCTGTTGCTCTTGACAGGGAATTGTAGCCCCCTGATCTTAGCTGTACTTTAATGGTAAACTTCAGGGCTATGTTGCATTAAGTGGTTATTTTGTTATCTATCATCTTCCCCGAACAAACAGACTCGCTGCTGGCTGCAGGGAAAATGCTGTTGCACAAGTACTGGCATACATAGGGCTCCAGACTGCTGCTAGTATTTAAATAATCTTGGATTTTAAAGTTGTGCAGAGAACCTGTACTTGCAGTTAAGCTGTGATCAGCTATAAACCAATTTAAACAAAACTTACGTTCAGTTGTACAGTCAGGGCACTATAACTACATAGAGCCAGGCAAGCTTTATTTTTCCCAAGGGGTCATTTGAAGTGTTAGCAGAAAATTGCAAGAAGAACAAGCTTGGGTTGCCTGGAGATCAAATCTTGTTGGATTTAATGCCCTCTGCCTCATAAGACTATCTTTTTTTTTTTTTCTTTTTTTATGAACATCTGCTCTGCTTTCTTGATTGGAAAGATTCTTTCACTTGACATTTTAAATCCTTTGCTTGGTAATACAGGGCAAAGGAATGCATGAAATATGTTACTCTCCTTGAATACAAGCTTTGGGAAGGAGGCCTGAAAAGCAAACTCTAGAGCTGGGCTTACTGGAATACTGAGAAGGAAGCCATGTGGTGAGATTCCAAACAGGAAAGAAGGAAAAATTTAAGAAAAATAAATGAAAAATGGGTGTGATGTAAAGAGATGTGGAGAATGTTTGTGGTAGTTCAGGACTGTGGCTATGGTTCAGGCTGAGCATCCTCAGCATCCATCTAACATGATACAGGCTCAGCCACCTAACTGAGCTCGCGTGCTGAGCTGTACTGTACTGCAGGATTTTCCAAGCCTGAGCCGGAGGTGGAAATTTTGCTTGTTCCTGCCAGGCAGTGGAAAGCAAAGTATGACAGCAGAAGCTGTGGGAGCAGCTTCCCGAGTCACTACTTAGTGGTACGTGGGACTGCGTGAGCACTCCTTTTCCAGGCAAAGCAAGCATTTTGGTGACAAACTGACCTGTCTGACTTTGCCTTGAGACAAATTATGGATATGTTTACAATAGTGATTTGGCTTGCATCCGGCTTAAGTATCTGACACATCCTCCGGAGACCTTCTCCTGTTGCCTTGCAGTGGTTCAGGTCTCAGAGCAGCCTGGCTGCAAGGGACCTGAACTCTCCCATTGAAAGTACACCAGGACTTCTGCTTTGGGAGTGTTCCCATTCAGTTACTGAGCCTTGCACGAAAAATACTGGTTTCTTTAAAGTACCAATCAGCTGTAGTCTAGTGAGCAGTTCCCATCTACTTTAGCAGAAAACCAATGAAGAACCCCACACCAACTTCATCAGCTTCAAATGTTTCTGGCAGTTTGTTCTGGAGTGCAGTATCCTAGTCCTCTGCAAAATGGGAGCAAACACTTCTCAATTTTGTGTTACAGCTGAGAGGCCCATCAAGAAGATAGTTTCTAGCCCTCACAGTAGTTATAGTACCTGAGTGAAACAGAGGGATTTGGTATAGTGTTTTTACCTCATCCTAATCTGTCTGCAGATCTGCAGACTGAGCACTTCATTCTGGTTCAGACCGATATAGCCACAGACATCAAAAGGAGCCTGGGGAACAGGAGAAATATAGCAGTACAAAGCCTGGAATCGAAAACAACAATATAAGCAGGTGAAATTGCAGCTTGTTAGAGCAAAGTTAGGAGGTGCAGTATACTGTGGTCCTCAGGGCTGTGTCCATAGCAAACTATGTAGCTGTGAGTTCTTCCCTCTGTGGTAGAAAATTACTTCACAGGCATTTTTAGTCTAAATATAGATGTCTGCCCTCATGTTTTTGAAGAAAATCTCCCATCTTTTTTCTTCACCTTTCTTTGTGGACTAGTCTTGGAGAACCCGAAAATAAATAGGTGAAAATGTTTTGGGAGCACACCAACTGCAGCCTGGCATTCAGCATCAGGGACCAGGTTGGAGCTACTCCAGCATCTGTGTAGGGTGCTTTGTTTAAAAACAAACAACCTTTCCTCATCCTATGTAGTTTCAATTTCAAGTGCTTGGCAGCAGCATTTCTGTTGGTCGGTGCTTCTCACTGATGTAGCTGTAGCTTGTAGTAGCTATTTGCTTTTCCAGGGAAGGATACTCAGGTAAATTAAGGGACAAGACCAAACCCAAAAGTATTAGTTATACAAAGTCCTGTCTCCACAGCTCTCTGTATCATCCTTCTAACTCGGCCGTGGTTAACCAGTGTTTTCTGATGGTGCATAAGGAGGAAAAGCAGTTTCTATAAAGAAGGCTTGTTTAAGACTATGTACGGTTTGCTATCAATTTCACAGACATAGGAGTTATTCCTTAATATATATATGTATCATCTGCCTTTTAAAACCCTAGTCTTTGCCTGTGCCCGTGTCTGTGTCTGCCAAAAGTGAATCAGTAAGTTTCCTAGGACCCCAAAACTGATACTGTTGGGAACTGCTCAGTTGAGCAAGGGCTTCTGTGGCTAATTACAGATTGCAGTAATAAGGAACAGAAGTTTCCCAATTATTTTTCTTTCTTCTTCCTTTTTTTAGTAGCCTTATTCATATATTTGAAAAATAGAACTAAATCCCTACCTTTCATTATCTTCCAGGATGACTTGGTTTTTGAGACTTGTTCATGGCGTAGCAACAATTTGTTACTACATTGATGATACTTGCACAGTCATGTGGGTGTGTAGGTGATAAAAATTGGGCCCTTTAGTACAAAGCTCTCCTGTGCTCGTGGAAACTATAGCCCTCTTCTGGCAGGAAGTTATAAGAGCAAGTCTCTTATTACTTCTCCCACTCCACTCTCACAAAGCCATATCCATATCAACATTGGCTTGGATGTGTGCCATCCAACAGGTTGTTCCTCTGAAACACTAAAACCAATGTGGGGTTTGTTAATTTTGGGCTTGCTAGGCCCTCACGCTGTCAGTGTTAAAGCAGCCTGAGGAGAACAGATGGGTTGAAGGAGGAAAAAAAGAGTCCTTGCTGAACCGAGTGAGGAAGGGAAAGAAATTGTGGTGGTCCCAGAAGATGACATAGAAAACAGGACATACCATAAGCACAAATTAGAAAAAGGCCACACAACCTACTCCCAACCTTTTCAAGTAGGACTTCAACAATATCTCCAATGGTCTGAGATGGTCATGTTCTTCTTTTAACCTTGTTTGTCCTGACCAACATGTGCTATGTTGTACAGGTTACTATGTCAGGGATAAGATCAGTTCATATCACTGAATTATTATGGGAGTATCTGCTGCAAGGATTCTGGAAACCTGTTTAATTTATTTATTTTTAGAAGTTTTTCTATCACTTTACACTTACGAGGTAAAGAGTAAGACTATAAAAAATAAAAGTATGCCCACTTTTTAAGTAGAAAGAGACTCTGAAGGAAGAGGACTTTCAGTGTTGCAGTGTGTTAAGAATAAATGCTTTGTGGCAATCCTGTCAATCATCCTGTGCTAGTATTCCTCTCGGCTCCACTTTGTTCCTCTTCCCCCTTGGTAGTGTTGTTGCAGGAACAGCTTTCAGTGGTCTTCATGTTTCTTCTTTGTCTTTTCTTCCCACATCGTCTTCTCCCCTCTTTCCAGTTTTCTACTTCAAATCTTTGCCAGCATCCTTTTCTGTCTGAGACTGGGCACCTAAAAGAAAGTAAAGGTTTGGTTGAACCAAGCAGGAGGTGACAGAGGGAAGAAGAGCACCACAGCACCTTGCAATTCCCTTGTCACTCCCTTTTTTTTCCTACTTGATTGAGAAAATACGTTTTGTGCAATTACCATATAAGAATGGTTCCTACGCCATGCTTGAAAGTGTGTTTCATAAGTCTTGCTTACCAGCTGGTATAAGTTCATTGACCTTCAAACCATTCTTTCCTTCTTTACCTTTTATCTCTTCATCACCTTTTGCTCTTACTTTGTTGTGTTAGTGTGGTGTTTGTGTTTCTGTATCCCTCCTCTCTATGAATGTCCCTGTCACCAAACTCTATCATAACTTTCTTTCTCCACTGCTTATAGAAGCAGTGTTTGACTTTGATGCTACTTTGAGATATCTGAAGCTACAGAAAGGTGAAGGGAGTCTTAGTGCAGTCATTTTTACAGTTCTTCACAGCTCTTGTTAATAGAGATAAAAATTTGGTAAGATACTTGTGACTCTTCCAAGTTGAACTCATAGCTGCTGGTACATAGGCCTGTCTGGACAACAGACTTGGATAGATGTCCTAGAGTGATTTTTTTTCTTACTATTTTGCCATTCGAACTTCTTCCCTAAAGAAGGGCTTAAACTTGGTTCAACCAGAGCATGGAGTTTGCAATACATATTAGAGAAACTTAAGAGAAATTTCTGGTTTCTGTGATAAAATAGATTATTTCTTCCACTTCTTCTCACTTCAGACATCGGTAAAACCAGAGCGATCTACCCTGCACATGTCCTCCTGGGCAGCAAATGCATAACCAGAGCTTCCAACAAGGTCATGTACTTGGAGTTGTCCTGATTTCCTACCTCCTGGGATGTAGAACATCTCACTGAGCAGCAACCAGGAGATTAAATTGTAGGCCATGAAGTTTGCAAAGTAACTGCAGTGGGATTTTAGATCCTCCTGTCTGCTGAGTAAGTTTGTTACTAATTTATTGAGGTCCCTCTGCAGGCTGCAGGACTGCAGGCAGCAAACAGCTGGTGCATAACACTTCCTATAGGATGCTTATGGTTTCACAAGTGTGGTACTTTATGACATCATTTAACTGGCTTACTGCATGGGAGGTCATCATTCTTGAATCCTGTTTTAGTAAAATTGCAGAAGGAAATGCAGAAACTTTCATGGATCCTACTTGCTCTACTCTTGTGTGTCTGTCTCTCAGAGGTCTGTGGAAAAGTTGTCACTTCCATGCCAAAGTAATGTGGTGAAATGATGGAAAAATGGCACCACATGAAGCAATTTTCTGTTAGATCACAATGAATTGTGTCTGATTTTCACCAGGTTCCTGGGTAAATAAATTGATTTATGCTCCTCTAGCCTGAAAGCTGAGTTTGGCTTTTGTCCTGACACCTCTGGTACCCTTGTCTTAACTTTTTTGGAGGGAAAGGGTCAGTTAACGAACTAAATCTCAGTCCTCAGTTTTACATGCTTTCAGGTGATACTTGGTGTGAGGTTGTATTAATCTGATGGCCAAGCGAATATAACAGACGTTGGAAAGGGAGGGGAAGGGATAGAACAAGAATCTCTGGTGTAAGTCTATTGACATTGCAGATCTGTATGTAACCTCTTGATACAATGATGTTTCTTCCCCACAAACCACTGTTTGTTAGGAATTGATTGGGCTCTAAAGCAAATCTAGACTTCAGTTAATTTTGGTAGCAAGGGAATACTTTATCTTTGCATTTTAACTTGTGCCCTCCACTCATCTCTAGGCAATGGAGTGGAAACGAGGGGAGGGAGAGCAAAAGCACATCAGTCATTCACTTTCAGAAATAGTAATTTTAGGTTTTTTCCAAGAAACTTCTGCAGTAATTAGTCTGCGAGATAGCCAGGCAGCCTCTTTGGATTTTCTGTATCTAGACTTGCAGGATTTATTCTAAACTTGAAGGATTTTTGCTACAAAGTGTGATTTATTTAGAACAGACTTCCTTGCAATACAAGCTGTTATACAGTGTGTCTGGAAACAGAGCAAGTGAGGCAGAAACATTCCGCTACAAACCATGTAGACACACGTGAGCCACCCAGATGAAGCTGCTGTTCTCCTGGGTGAACTCATCAGTGGTCCAGTGAAAGTTCATGAGAAGTGACTAAAAATGCCTTTTCATAATGTATGAAGGAGGGCAGCAGAGGAAGTTGCTATACGTTGAAGATGGTTTTCAAGAATGAGAACTTAATTTTTAGCTGAATTCAATTTTAGTAATTTACTCAGTCCCCTTCAGAATAAAGTACACTTTCCTCAATATGTAAAGTGAGTTTGTTAACGATAGACACACTATAGACAGAGACAAGGCCTGGATACTCTAATTCCTGTTGAATTTAGGCATCTGATTACATTTCTAGAAGTTTATGGTATTCTAGGTTGTGAAGAGCTGCCTCTATTTTTTAACTTTGTATATTATTAGAAGTAGAATGTACCCAGCAAAGTCTTCTCCAGTGACCTGAAGTGACTTCATATAGGTTTGTCCTCTGCATCTTTCAATCTTGTAATACAGCAGAGCTAACAGAAATTGGTAAAAGTAGATTATTGCCAGAGTTCCATGTGCAAAGTGCATCTGTATGCATGAACATCTCCTTTGTTGAGTTTCTGGGATTTAGTTTGCTTTGAACAGTCAGGTAGAGAACCCTAGCCATTTTCTTTTAAAGGGCAGAGATTGACAATGAAAGATGGACATGCTCCTATGATGCTGAGTTTTGGTTTGATGTTGTCTTCATCAAACTGTGGGTTATCACTGAGCAAAAATCTGCAGAGGAATTGCGGCATGTAGGCTGAATTGAGTGGTATTAGAGGTAACTTGACGTGAGATTTGAGAAGTAAGTTTTCTTGAACCCAAATACAATCCTATGTGACTGTCTCTTATGAGAATTGTAAGACCCTCTTGATCCTTCCTTACATTGGTAATGCTTTAAAGAGGCAGTAATGGACTGAAATGCTAAGTTAGAACTAAAAAATTAGAGATTTTCAAAGCACTCTTTTGTAGCTTGAGAGAAGCTGGGGAGTTTGTGCTCTCTGACTCCCCAACTCTGCTGTGATTTTAACCTTTTATTCAGGGCTCGTTTTATTACTTAATTGTGTGTATGTACTCGTGCTCACAGGACTAAAATTCAGTTAAATTTTACTTCATATCTAGCCTTGCCCTCACTCTCCTGGTGAAATACAGAAATGTAAAATGTCAGTGTGTGATGGAGATTAGAAGTGGAAAAATCTTATTACCTGTGACAGTGTGACTGAAGTCAAGTCTTGCTTATTAGTGTCATCGATCAAGTGTGACATTTTGTTCCAAGATTTTCTTCTAGAGAATGCTTGACGTTGAATACAGCCTCATCTCGGGCACGTGGAAATGAAAATACCCTTCTCTACTGAGATGGGAAACTGAGCTCACACAAGCATTTCCCAGGATGTCCTCTGAGTTGGAGAGGTCTGAGCAGTGTTCTTGCTATAACATTCAAAGACCAGTAAATGATTATGCTGTAACTGAGATGGTCAAAGATCCTCTGCTTTTACTAGTTTGTTTAATACACTTGAAGTGACTTTTATGCCACCTTTAGGCATGAATGCAAGATGGAAGATGCAAGTAGATACGTGTCTGTTCCATGGGATACCTGGATAAATAATACTTGCTTAGAATTAGAATGACTTGCCAAACTGGGGTCCTAGAGTTGTTTGGGTTTTATTTGTATTTGGGGTTTTTGTGTGTTGGGCTGATACTGACATGACTCTTGTAGACTCTCATTCTTGAATTGTAGGACCATAATACAACTTTTTTATGGTCAAATTTCATGTTGGAGGCTTTTGGTGGGAGTGGTGGGGAGAGATTAGAGAGGGAATTACTTTGTTCCATCCTTAAGCTAAGCGAAGTATATAGGAATTTATTGAGAAGCGGGTAGCTCTTAAACTGATAAAATAGCAGGGACTTGGGCACCCAGTCAGTTGCATCTCTATAGGACTATAGTACTAGGGGTATTTGGGTATAATGCAAGATGTTTGAGATCGCCCTGTGAGAGTGGCTGTGGGGGAAGCAGAGAATCAAAGGCTGGAGGGGACCTCAGACTATCTCCGGCCCAACTTCCTGCCTACAGCAGGGTCAGCTCTGAGGTCAGACTGCTCAGGGCTTCACACAATTGGGGCTTGAAACCTCAAAGTTTCTCTGGGCAACCTGTCCCACTGCCTGACTGTCCTCTTGGGAAAAATTTTTTCCCTTGTATCCAGGTTGAACCTCTCCTGTGTAAGTTTTTGCCTGTTATTTTTCCCCTTCCTGTCCTGCACTGCTGTAAAGAGTCCATTTCTTGACTTTTCAGTGACATCCCTGTAGGCATTTGAGGTGCTGTTGTGTCCCTTCAAAGCTGTCCCTGCCTGGAGCTGAACAAGCTCATCTCCCCCAGACTCACCCCCATCATCTCAGTGGCCTCTGCTTAACTCTCTTCAATTTATGGGTGTCTTTTGTGTATTGCTGGGGCTCCAAACTAGGCAGTGTCTAAATATGGCCCAGAGTGCTGAGCAGAGGAAGATAATCTCTTCCCTCAGTCTACTTACTGGCTCTGCTTGTGTTTATTCAGCCCAGAGTGCTGTTCTCTGTCTTTGCATCCCACTGGCTTCCAGCCAGCTTGCTATCCTCCAGGACCTCAAGGGACATTTCATGATGTCTATCAGCTATTCTTCCCCTTTCCAATTCTAGTTATCTCAGATTGGTGATTGAGATACAGAAGCACTAACATTCCCATCAGCAAAAGAAAAAGGAATATACAGTAGCAAAACACTTTTGGTGACATAAGGCTCAAGCCTATTGTCCCTCAGAAATAAATAAATGTAGGCTTTTGAGGTGAATGAGGAGTAGATGCCAACCCAGGATACCACTGGAAAGAAAAGTGGCAACCTGAAATCAACATCATGGTGGTGGCATTCAGAAGAAAGTACTTTAAAACTGCAACAACTAAACTTAAAAATAAATTACTTGGTTTGGGGTTTTTTTTTTGGTGATCTAATGGTCCACATAAACAAGGTATATTATATTATATATATCCAGTATTATATCTAGCCGGTTCACATTAATGTTTCTGATTTTTTTTCTTCAGCACACCTATTCTTTCTTTATACTTGGAATGTACATTTTAAAGTGTTTGCAATATACCAGGTTGCAGATACCCATTAGCTTGCAAAACAAAAATTGTGAAGGAAACTACCTTGGATTTATATTTTACACTGAAAGTATGGTGATTTAGATTAAATAACACAACTTTTCCCTGCAGCTGTATCTGCAGTTTTATTGAAGACAAACAAAGCAAACCCTCAGCTTCAGATAAAGAGATGACGTTTAAGGCTTACTCTTGGTTTCTTTAAGCCTCCAGCAACTGTTAACCTTTCAGATTGATGCATGTTTTGCTATACTACTAAAAAGATCATAGAGTGACAAGAAATTCAAATAGTTGATGTTTATTTAAGGAAAGCTTATATATTTTGAGACAGATCTTGAAAGAGGTCTTTTGCTGTTCTATGTGATTATGATAGTACTGCTTCTCTTCCAAGAAAAGCTGTGGTTAGTTTTAGGAGGGGAAACTGCCGTCTAGTTCAAAACAAAGTGGATGAAACAACTGGCAATGGATGGGTCTGTGGGTGTGTTGTTGGAGGGAGTAGGAAGCTGCTTTATGGAAGTGATGTGGTATGGGATAAAATCATTCAAACTGAGAACCTGAGCGTATGGGAAATCCAAACTTCATCCTCACCCCATCATTCTCAATACAGAGCCTTATGAATGAGCCTCATGAATGAGTCTCTTCCTGTCAAAGAGCAAACTTCAAACATTGAGTCTAGAGGCTTTCTGTAGTTGTAGATTCAAGCTACTGCTAGGGAGTTAATGGAAGATTGCTAATGAAGTCAAATCTGCTTGCCTTTAGACTTATTTCAGCTGTCTGATTTAAAATCAGGAAAGGATGAAAAACTGACCACAGAAGAAGAGAAGTATCTTGAGGGTTCCTTAGTGAGAAAATGTATATGTAGCATCAAGCTGGAACATTTTCTTAAGCCGTAAAAAAACCCACAGTTACAAGATCCAGTGAGTGAAACCATGTAAAAGCACAAGCTCAGGCTCTGAGCAGTGGGTGGGTGCTGTGGCCAACTGGCTGCTCCCCAGCACCTGCTGTCTCTGGGTGTCCTGCTGTCGAGCCTTCAGAATTTTGTATTTCAGTCTCTCCAAATCCATAACTGCTGTCAGCTTCTCAACTGAACTGTATAACTGTTGTGTCCTTTCTTTCAACAAACTCATAAACATTTATTAATAAGATTATCATTTGTAGATGAGAATCTTTTTCTCATGTGTCTTTCTTTCCTACAAGGGGACCTTGAAAGCCTTCCTGATCTGCAGATGTCCAACTTGCTGAGGAAGGTCTTTCCTAAAGCAAGCAGGAGGCTGGAGTCAAATCCTTCTCCCTGAATAAAAATGATTGTGTGGCTTTTTGGTTTGGGTTGGGTTTTTTTCTAAGCACACCTAATAACACCTCTTGGGTAAATTCTGAATTGTTGATAGAACATACCATCCTAAGCTAGAGCTGTTCTTCCTGTTCACTGAGATGCTATAACAACCTCACTGGAAGTAAAGTTTCACGTATGAGAAATCTATTACATTTTGAGATAAAAAGAGATTGGCAGAAATTAGGTCTTCTGGCTTTACAGGTTTATGAATAGTTGAACTTAGCTGTAAATTGTGGTAACCATCTTTTTAAAGAGTTTAAATACTGTTTTCTTCACAGAAAATCTTTACTGAACTATACTAGAGGATCACTCATGGAGGTATATGGAAATAGAGAATGCTGCCCTCCAGTCCTACTTGTTTAAAGGTGACTGTAAATTCTCACCTTCTGGTTCAACTTCTCAGTCAAGCCTGGATATAAATAGCTTAATGCCATGTGTATGTGTGTGTTCACAGAAGTGAACTGTTGCAAGAACTGCAGAGCATGGTGTTGCTTTCTATCCCTGTACTTAGCAGATGACAGCATTTAGAAAGGCTGTGTGCCACACACAAAAATTAGACTTTTTACCTTATGAATCGAGACAGCAGCATAGATACCCTGTACTTTGTTTGAGCTGGAAGTCTTGCCTCTAGATCTTGAAGCCCTCTTGTTAATAGAGTCAGGTGGAAGTTGATTGCTTTGTGCCCCTGTGGAGGAAACTGCTTTTGAGGCCACGGCCTTCCTATGGACCCAGTTATTAGTTGAGACTGTACTGTAGGGAGCTGGCTGTTGAAGTTGCAGGGCAAACTCTTTCTCTCCAAGCTGAAGGGCTTTGATATTGATGTCTATGGCATCAGGTCTTAAGCTGAAAAGTTTCTTTCTGTAGACTTCCGCACATACATTTTAATTTAAAGGGAGAGAGCAAGGAAAATTTATTCTTGTAATTTCAAGTGTGGGCTTTTGAAGAGATCCAAAATAGGCGCTTTTAACCACTTGTCATGCTTGTTGTGTCACTTACTTTTTCTTTTCTTTTTTTTTTAATCAACTACCTTCCTTTAAGTTTAGCTTTCTGTGTAGAAGACAAGAGTCTCTGAAGAGCTGCAGTGATGCTCTAATTTTTAATGAGCATTCAAAACAAATTTATAATTTATAATTGTCTGTAGCTGGTAACTATTCTTGAAGAGATAGTATCTTGAAGCTCCTATCATGCCATGCTTGTATGAGCCATTTCTGGAGTTGGGACAAGTGGAACTTCTCTTCCCTTTAAAGCAGTAATAACAAAGCAGCATAATTTTCAGCAAGGACCTTGGTCAAAATCAAGAAGGAGCTGGCCTCGGAGGCTGAGACTAGCATTTTTAGAGGGGGTTGATTTGACAGCTTCTGACACTTCTGGTGTGTTCTTTACACTGATGCCCTTATGGGTCAGATTTTGTGGTGTAGCTTCCTTTGTTCAAGTTGATGTTAAAACGCTGAGACTCAGCTGTGAGAATCTTTCACAAACTGTATCTTTTAAACAGCAAATTATTAGACTGGAGAAGGGGAGCAGGTTACATCCCTTCCAGTTTTTGCCTATCTCCTGTGCTCGCTGCCATAGAAGACCTATCAAAAGCTGCAGCAGGAAGTGTTTGGAGCCTNNNTGAAGCGTTTGGAGCCTGCCTCTTGTGTTCATTAATGAACCAGAGTTAGCATCTCTCTGCCCTTCCAAGCAGGTGTCACTGCAGCCAGCACCAATTACAGCTGTATTCAGGGGACAGCAACATGATTCAGCAAGTCAAAAACAATATAAATGAAGCTTTCACAGTTCAGGGATTATATATTTTTAGCAAGCTGTATGTGATATAATCCAACAAGATAGCTGTATTTTTCTGAACTTAAATGCTTGTTCTGTTCCTGTCAGCAGGCAATAGCACAATATAAAACTTGCAAGTAACAAAGAGGAAAGAATATGAGAACATGGTAGGGCAAGAAGATTTTTATCCTATCAGTGCTGATGTGTCCTGCAACAGAAAATAGGTTTCAGGTTCTCTAGATTTATAAATTTGTGACAAAAGAGGTCAGACTTCTTAAAGCCTTCAGCACTTTTCAGCATGCAGTGCTAAGGAAAAATGGGCTCTTAAATGATTTCTTAACAACTGAACTTTCATTCAGGGCTTTGTGTGTGGTTTGCACTAGTACAGAGCTTGAAAGCATGGTCTTGTTCCCTTTAAGTGTTGGATTAAGTTGTCCCAATAGCAGACATGTGCAGCAGTGTCCCATTTTCTGGCAGCAAGTAAAAATGTTTTACTGCCTTTTACAGGACATGAAGTACAGTAATTTGAAAAGTCTGCATCTTTTAGTCAAATACCGCTTGTATGTGAGTATTTAATTTTAGAAACTTAAAGAAAAGAGGTGGTGACTGGGGAGAGTCTACAGTACACAAGCAGGGTTATATTTATGAAATTTCTTAATGAATTCTTCCTCTTCTCCTCTACTGGAACTATTTGGTAATCACAATAAACATGAACCATAGGACACTAGATCACAGAACCAATGGGCAGCCCGGCCAACTGTATTTTAAGAACTCTGAATTCAAGAAGTGTTTGGGCAACACTCTCAGGCATGTGGTGTGACTCTTGGGATGTCCTGCACATGGCCAGGAGTTAGACCCGATGATCCTTGTGGGTCCCTTCCAACTCAGCACATTTTAATACTCTGTGGTATGTATCATGCAAACTATGGTGAAGAGAGGATTTCTAACAGCAGAGTGAACTGAGTGTCTCTTGAAGCTACCACTTGGGAGCTGCTGTGAACCAGACAGGTATTCAAAGAACACAAGTGTTTGAAAATGTCTAGATACTTCTTCAAGCCTTCTCACTTACTTCTGTATTCTCATTCAAGTTTTTTACTTCTCTGAAAAAAGACACGAGTGGTGTAGTCTGGTGAAAGTATGTGCTCAGGCTGAAGTCTGAACACCTTATGATTTTTCATTTTGTTTTTATTGACATGAGATTTTTTTGTTAACATATTTCACTTGTATTTCCATAGATGTTTGTTTCAAGAGCAATCTTAAAAAACTTAAGTATGCCTTTTATTTTCATCAGTAAATAAGTCTCAATTCTCTTTCTACAGCACTAATACCACCTGTGAAGAAGAGGTCATCAGTGGTCAATATATTACGGCTCTAGCAACACAAACCAAACCATCACCATGAAACACTTCCTGAGGTAACTGTTCTGTATTTTCTCAAAAGTGTTGAATTATCCTAATTACTTTCATGCTGCAGTGAGCTAAGTGGTTTAGCTGTTACAAATATTACAGAAGAAGGTGTAAACTAGTTTATACTAGATTGCTTTATGTTCACCTAGATTTCAGTATTTAATTAAAGCTATTTTAATTTAAATTTTCCTTTGCAGTTCTTTATAGAAGCAAAGAATGTAGGAACTGTCTTGTGGGATTGGAGCAGTTATGTATCAAATCAGTAGTGCCTGATATGTCAGGGGAAAATAGAAGAAATAGTAATATAGAGCAGAGCTTGAAAAACGTTGAGTTTTTTTCCTTCCTGCTCTTTTGTCCACTGTCTGGATTTTTGGAGTGTTGTTTGTGAAAGCAGAGAAGCTTGCTGAAGATATGCAAGTGTTTTTGAAGCTGATCATGTTCAGTTTGCAGGAGAAATGTTAATTACTTGCTCCTACATACGGCTTGCAGTTGTTTCCCTGTAAACCAGGGATAGAATGGGGGACTTGCAGACAACAGATGTAGGTGCAGAAAGCCCATGTTGTATTTGTTCTGTAGTTGGTGGAGGGAGTTGAGCACTTCACAAAACTAATACAGATCAGGAGCTTGATTTGTGTATAAACCAAAGAAATCATATTCTGTCTGTATGGGAGGAACCTTTTCAAGAGGACTGAAACATATGCTTCTGTATAGAGCATCTGTCACTGTATTTTTCTCCCTTTTTAGACTGCTTGTAGGAAAGGATCTTACACGCTATGGATATCAGCATCATTACCTCTAGGCTGATCATCTGTAATGATTTTGCTGTCAAGACAGACATGGCTTAAGCATTTCTGTGGAGTGTTTGGGCCAACTTCCTCAGATATCTTGAACCAGCTGCAAAAGGACGCTGTAAGCAGGACATAGACAAAAAGTATAAAGCAAATATTTGTTTGCTAACATCCACAAAACACTGCCAAGGTTGAATTGAGCCTTAATTTAAACATTAGTGTGCTCACCACCTGATAGGCACCAGCCGAGAGGGAAAGAATTGAGCATTGCCGCTCTGTGCCCCAGGTCCTGAGTGGTCCCAAGTCTCCCACCAATTCCATTGGGACTGGTCCAGTGACCTGAAAGTTCACAAATAGCCTGACTAACATCCCTTCACTGCTTTTTCCCTTTACAATGTTGTAATCTCATGTCAGAGCCTTTCTTCTGGAACCCTGCTAATTATTTCCTTCTCAACAGTCCTGCCTCTATAATTTTTACCTTTTTTCTCTTTACAGACTTGTTCAGCAGCCTGACCCAAGGTCACAAACTTGACCATATGGGATTTGGTTCATGAGTCCTTCATAAAGTGGACTCTACTGTCCTGTGAGAGGGGTGGGAGCCTCTGGCTGGGATCGCAGAGGGTGTTACAGCTTGCCCCCATAATGGTCTGGTATTTTCTGAACATAAAGTAATTTTGCTCCCTCCTGATGGGGAAGCTGAGTTGCTGACAACTTTCAAGCTGCCAGCTCTCTTCCTGTTAAACTACCTATTCTGCTCACCTTTAGCTCTCCTGGCCCCTTGATGATTTTTCCATGTTGGAGAAAGAGTGCTATTTTGAATATGTGGATTCCTGAGGCTGTCATGGAGAAACTACCTTCTACTTCTCTTCACTCCTGAAGTCAGTGAATCCTAAAAGATTTGAAAAGTCTTGGTGGTGCTCGATTCTCTTAAATAGCCAAGGTAGATCTTCTGAAAAATGGTTGCTTATACAAAAAGGACAGTCTAGGACTTTGTTATGGAAAATGCAGTATTCCAAATGCTGAAGAGAAAAGTTGGATTAAGGGCTGGGGGGTGGGGGAAGGAGAGTACAGAGCACCGAAAATACAAACACAGTGTTGAAATAGGAAAGCTATTTCTGTTTGCTTGCAAGCATCTGGATTTTCTTATATTATGTAAATCCTTTGACATGAACTGATAACAGTACTATCCTCCCCATATTTTGTAAATATAGAAAAAAAACAGAGAGATCAAGAAGCAAAAATCCTTCAAGAAAAGCACTTACCAGGGATAATGAGTTCGGCTCTATGTGTTGCAACCTGCAGTTGCAGGTTTGTGTGATGGGGAATAAGGCAGTGAAGTGTGGAACTGCAGGGGCATATATGTAGAAGATAAGGATATTAAGCCTTCCAGCTTGGAAATCAGTTGGAAAATAAGTTAATGTATCTTGTGTCCCCATGTTTGTCTGTTACCAATAGCAGCACCACCTGGGAGCTTAAATCATCCTTAACTGTTTGTGAAGATCAAAAGCAGGGCTGAAATGTGGAATTCTGATGGCAGGCACTGCTCAGTGGCAGTGTTTTCCTTGTTGCACAATGTGGAACAGACATCAGCTGATGCTGATGGCATAGATTATCTCTGTGTTTAAAATCAGTGAGTTAAGTCTGCACAAACTGCAAGTCATTTTGTTGATTGCAACATGGAAAATGCCATAAAACAGATGGCGAGAGGAACAGGGCTTTCATCTCTGAAGTTAAGGTTATAACTTTGCTTTCTAAGTAGTGACAATACTTTACCTGTAGCAACTTCATGCAGCAGATACTCACCTGGAGACCCAAGGACAACTTTGAAGAGTGGATTTCAAATCCATCTTGTTGTAAGTGTTTAGTGAGATTGAAAGACAGCTCTGGAAACCATCAAGTCTTATCCCATTGTTCAAAGCAGGGTCAGCTATAGCACGTTGCTCAGGGCTGCATCCAGACACATTTTGAGCACCTCCAAGGGTAGAGATTCTGCCGCCTACCTGAAAAACCTGTTCCATTTCTTTAGAATCATAGAATTCCTTAGGTTGAAAAAGACTTTAAGGATCATTCAACCCAACCATTAACTGAGCACAGTCAAGTCTACCACTAAACCATGTCACCTGAATGCCGTATCTATGTTTCTTTTAAATCTCTCCAGGGATGGCGATTTCACCACCTCCCTGGGCAGCCTGTTCCAATGCTTGACAATTCTTTTTGTGAAGAAATTTTTAATAATTTTCAATCTAAACCTTCCCTGGCACAACATGAAGCTGTTTTCTTTAGTCTCGGGAGAAGAGAATGATCCTGACCTGGCTACATGTTCCTTTCAGGTTGTTGTAAAGAGCGATGATTTTCTCCCCCTGAGTTTCTTTTCTCCAGGCTAAACCCCCCCAGCTCCCTCAGCTGCTCCTCACAGGACTTGTGCTCCAGACCCTTCCCCAGCTCCACTGCCCTTCCCTGGACACGCTCCAGCCCCTCAATGTCTTTCCTGCAGTGAGGGGCCCAAACTGAACACAGGATTGGAGGTGTGACCTCAGCAGTGCCGAGTACAGGGGGACGGTCACTGCCCTGGTCCTGCTGGCCACACCATCGCTGATCCAGGCCAGGATGCCATTGGCCTTCTTGGCCACCTGGGCACACACTGAGGCTCATGTTCAGCTGCTGTTGACCAGCACCCCCAGGTCAATTTTTGCTAGGCAGCTTCCCAGCCACTGCCCCCAGTGTGTAGCACTGCCTGGGGTTGTTGTGCAGGACCTGGCCCTTGGCCTTGTTGAACTTCGTACAATTGGCTTTGGCCCTTTGATCCAGCCTACCCAGATCCCTCTGCAGAGCTTTCTTACCTCTTAACAGATCCTCACTCCCACCCAACTTGGTTGGAGAAAGAGTCTGTCTAGTAAACAGTCTAGTGGTTGGAGTAATTCTAAATCCCTAAATTTAGACTCTTACATTCAAATTTCCAAATCAAGGTGATGTCCAAATGAAAATAGCTGGTTTAGGTTTCTTTTCATTTTGAGCTTACTCTGATATGAATTATTTCTGACATCTGAAATATTACTTATAAAAAAAAAGCTGTTTCTCAGTTAAATACTTAATCTTTCAGGGCTTTCTCTTTTTATTGTAAAGAGGTTCTGAGGAGTCATCAGCAACACTTCTACTTTGACTAATTTATCTTAAATATTTGAAATAATAACAGCTTGAAGAACCAACTGTAGTAGACACTTAACGTTTTTTTCAGTAAATCCTAGAAATTTGACATCTCTTGATCTACTGCAAAGCAGATTGTAAGCACTAGCAGATTTTAAGTGAACTGGAGTCAGATAAAATGAAAATCAAATCAGCAAACAGCTAGAGCAGTGAATGTGTGGAAAGCTGCTGTTACGAACTATTTGTATGTCTTCCCTAGTTGCCACGGTGAGTTGCTCCCATCTCTAAATGGGGAGATAAGGTGGATTTCAATTGTCAGGTCTGCCAAGGCACAGAAGGAAAGCAATTTCTTGTGCTTTAAAGGGGGTAATAGCAGGTCTGCCTATGGCAGAAATGATGATTGGTACCTCAATTCTTGGTTGACCTTGTATACGCGCTATAAATTATGCACATAAACGAAAGATAGTCAAGTTAATGAGCTCCTAACAGGGTTATATCACCTGGTTACTCACCCATTTGGACTTATCAGCCATGACTACTGTGTCCTTGACTTCTCAAACTGTAATTAGAATTCTCAGAAAGGAAATACTGATGTGTACTCTACTCTTTTCTGAGATGAGTATGTCCTTCAGGAAAAATAAGAATCTTTAATATCCATAGGATAAACAGGACAGAAAGGAAAAAAAATGATGTGTAAGTATGCTCAGTGACTTGTGATTTTTGTTTCATTCTTTTAAACTAGGAGCTTTGGGGTGTAGGCTTTTTTGGTTTGGTTTGGGGTTGGTTTTGTTTTGTGTTTGGGGTTTTTCTGGTAGGGGTGGCTTTTTGATTTGGGGTTTTTTGTTTGTTTGTTTTAGGGATTTGCTTGCTTTCTCCCCCGTTTTAAGTCCAGTAACTAGCACTGAGTATCTAGCTGAAGTTTTTCATTTTATCCTGAGTACCTATGTTTGTTACTAGCTCTGAAAATACTAAAGTTCTGAAATTCCTGAGGGAGGGAGTAAGTACCTCTTATTTTATTAGTTTCAAAGATGTTGCACAGTAATTAATCTCTACATCCCTTCAGGAAGTACTTCATGTTGCATTATACATACACCTTGCTATTTAGGTCAACAGATCACATGGGAAAGAGCTTCACAGAGATTTCAGGCAACTTTGGAAAATTCTACTCAGTTTTGCTTCTGACAGTTTATCATGGAGAAGGCTGTCTAGGGCCAGTCACCTTTAAATAAAAAGCCAGTTTTCATGAAAATGTGATGTGATACTGTCATTGGAGAGAGATGTAAATTCTAATAGCCACTGCACATGCTGTTTCCATCACACTGTCCCAGCATCAGCTGGGCTAGTCGAGGGCAAACCTGGAAATCCATTGTTGAAAACCACTTATGTCCTTCCCTTTGCGGTGTTGGGGTGTGAAACAACATGCTCAGAGCTCTCTGCTGGTTGCTGCCACATGCTTTCTTTCCCCAGGCAGAGCAGCACATGCTGTAGAAAATAGAAGTACTGTCACTGCTGCAGCAGTACTCTTTATACTGGTTTTGGCTTTAAATTTCTCTGTGTCTTGCAAGAATCTGAGCAATTGTAGAAACCCCTTTCTTTGTCATCTTCATCATGGAAGAGAGCTCTCCAGAATCTCTTCTGAGCCCCATCATTGCTGATAGAGATTGTTTGCTTGATTGGTTTTTGTCATACACCATCCTTGGCAAGGGAACCAAATGTTAATTTGACATCTTATTATGCAGTTTTTTCTTTGTTTTACTTGAATAAATGTTCATATGAACTGTTTTAATGCATGTATAAACACAAATATGCAGGTCTTTACAGCTGCTTGGAATACAGGAGGAAAAGGAACTTGGATTGAAATAGGAAAGAGTAGAGTGTGAGTCTCTGAGGAATGCCGTTATTCCTATAATACTTCTCTTCTTAAACTTCACCTCAGGATCTGAAATAATGCTGTACATGACCACATAAACTATTTTCTGTGCTGAGAAACCTGCAAAGGCAAGCAGGTGGGGAAAAACCCCACAGAACAAACAAACAAGAATAATAAACCAAAGGAAAAAAACCCACAGAGGAGACTAAGTGGGGAGGAGGTTTGGAATTTAAATTTTAAAAATTAAAAAATAATTTTAAAAACCCAGAAATTATTGCCACTGTGCCACAGTCAAACATATGGCTCATGCTGTGGTTTTGGGGGTTCTCGTTCATGATACTCTGTGTTTTGTTTTAAAGTGCGTAGGGGCTAGCATAAAACTTGCCTTGCATAATCACTAGTGTGCTTTTATTACAGGATTTCTGCAAGCAAGAATTCCCTTTTATAAACAGCTTGTGATACTTTTAATGTCTTTCATGTTACAAATGGAAGGCTTCGACAATTGTAAGCTTGAGATGGATGAGTAGTAGAAAACTGAAGGTATCCACAAAGGCTAACTTTCTTCTATAAGCTACCTAGTCAAAATTAGTGTGCGTTTCGTTTATTAGTAATAGCTGCTAAGCATGTTTTAGTGAATCACAGAAGTAGTGTTTGTGTGCTGTAGTGTCATGTTTTTAGTAGATTAAATTTTATTAATCTTTGTGCAAACCACAGCCAAAGCAGAACTTTAGTGGAGAAAGTGGTTGCAATTATGTGGTCACAGCTCTATCCCATTTGGAGTTTTTCCTTTGATTTGCAAATCTGTCATTGAGCCTAAGGCAAAAATATATAATTCAAATGCACCTGATACCTTCCCTCCTCTAAGCCACCAAAACTTACCCACAACACACAGTATTCAATTATCTACAATATAGTAATCAAAATGGTTTTTTTAATGAAATGAGCTGTCATGTTTCAGCATTGGAGGCAATTAAGTATAGGCATGAATTTTCTTAAAGGATGTAGTTTTTTCAGGAACTATCTTGCTCACTAGAAGGAAATCTTACATGGACTGTTAACATGAAATTAAGTGAGTCTTTCATCTTCTGTATAAATGAGTCCTCTGTATTTTTTTGCTTTAAAAGAGATCTAACATTTGGAAACAAAGCAGACCAAAAGAAAGCAACTCTAATTTCTGCTACAGATATATGGTGAAAACTCAGGACTTTGTTTTACCATACTCCACCTTCCAAACTGGTGTTTTCCTGTGCCTTTAGCCTAACTGCAGAGCTGAGCTGTGCTGAGGAAACTAAGGAATGGCTATAGGTTATATGTGAATTCTTCATGGATGCGGCACTACTCAAATCTGTGAAGGTTGATATCAGATGTCTACTGGGAAACCAAAATACCCAGTGTCAGCCTATGTGGTTTTCCAAGCCACTATTAAAGGCTGCAGTTGAAGGTATTGGTCGACTTTATCTGAGATTGATTCTTTGACATTCTTGTATCCCAAGGCCTGTTGGATGGGGTTTTGAGCAACTTGGTCTGGTGGAAGGTGTCCCTGCCCATGGCAGGGGGGTTTGGAACAAGATGATCTTTAAGGTCCCTTCCAGCCCAAATCATTTTGTGTTGATTCTATTACTCTATTTCTGACTGTTGGAAACTTAAAAGAATGGCTGCTTGCCTGATGATGGCCTTGCCTCCTGGTACTTGGTGTTGTTCTTAATACTGAAGGTGGTAACCTGCTGTGAAGCACAAATTAGCTCCTCAGAGTAGTGTGTTTTGGCACTTGAACACATCTGATCTTGAGTCAGGGATGAGGGGGTGTTGCAGTGGGGTCTTCTGCAACCCTCCCTGGAGACAGATTTGCCCATGGAAAGAATCAAGAGGCCATATTTTGCGTGATTTTTATTTTGAGAGATTTTATTTCACTCAGCTCTCGCTGGGGCCTAGGCCAGACTGTCTACTCCTGGGAAAACCACAGAGTTCCCTGGGCAGGGGGATATGAATAGCCAGTAGTGTACAGAACTTGGGAACGTGTGACCAGAGAGCAGGGGGTCTGGAAATCCCATGTAACCGTGCTTTTCACCCAAGCCCCTCCCCCCCGGGGGGCACCTCCTCAAGGGGGTACCCAAATACTTTGATGTCAGCACCTGAAACTTCTTTTTTTGTCTGAAACTTGATTCCATCGTGGGACTGATTCCTCATTCTTTAGGTGTCAACTTGTATCTAAAATAGAGGCTTCCTGTTGCATAAAATCAAGGAGGCTTGCCTGCATGCAGGCATTTGGGAGTACTAAGTGAATTAACTAAAAGTCTGAAGATAAAGTGGATGTTTTTAAAGCATTTTAAATTCTTGTGTGAATGCTTTCCAATAAGACATAAAATGTCTTTAGTTCCCATAGTTTAATCCCCCTTCAATAATGATTAAGCTGAATCTAACATAAAGCAGATTAAACTCCTGTGTGGACATTAACATGCATTAATTCATCTTCCCTTCCTTGAACATCCTTCTACACCATGCCCTTCAGGAAGTTTTTAGGAACTGATGGAGCTCTTCAAGGTTTATATACATACATATATATATTTATAACTGATTTGAGTATCCGGAAATCAGTATTTTGAAATAATCACTCCAGTCTCTTGAAAAGGATAATAGACTCCTAAGAAATAGCTGTCCTTTGAAAGCATCAACAGCAGAAAATAATGGGCTAATGAGGAATGTACATACACACAGGCTTAGAACATAATGGACCCAATTATTTGTGAATATTTATTGGCAAGCTAGCATATCAAAGTTGTATTGATGTTTTCCTATAATGTAATCACAGAGTATGATCACAGAGAGGTTGAGATTGGAAGACACGTGGAGGTCATCTAGTCCATCCCCCTGTTCTAGCAGAACCACCTGTAGCCAAGGACCATGCCCAAATGGCAATGTTCCTACTGTTAGTTCTTCACAATTTGTCTTTTATGGGATGTGTTTCTGAACCCAGGGACTGTGGTGGATCCACAGGCATTCTAGGAGGTTGACGGAGAGCTGGGTAATGTGGCAGGATCTGTGCCTGCATAGCCATAGAAACAAGAAAGGTAAATTACTTCCAAATAAGTTGTTTCCCATTAAAATATGGGTTTGGGTTATGTAACTGTGGTAACAAAATGTGGGTTTGGTTAGCTGTAATGCTAACCAAGTTTAAAATAGAGTGTTTCTCATGTACACAGTCTCTTTCAGGCTTTTGTAGGATCCCAGTTGAGCCTGGGAGGGACCTTAGCAGGTTGCTGGTCCAAGCTCCTTCTCACAGCAGGGTTAGCACTGAGGCCAGACTGGGCTGCTTGGGGCTTATTCCAGTCAAGGATTAAAAAACTGAGGAAGAAGACTGCACAGCCTCTCTGGGCAACCTGTGCCACTACCTGACTGTCCTTGAGAGGGAAAAACTTCTCTTCTCAAGGCTGATTCTCTTGTGTTTCAGCTTAGGGCTGTTGTCCCTTGTCTACTGGCCCTGCAGCGCTGTTAAGAGCCCAGCTCTGTTTCCTTCAAGATTTCCCCACAGGCACTGGGGGCTGCTGTTAGGTCCCCCTGAAGCTATCTCTACTTCAGGTAGAACAAGCCCATCTCTCCCAGCCTCTCCTCACAGGATTTGTGCTCCAGCCCTACCATCTCCACTGAAATACATCCAGTTTGTCAAAGTCTGTCTTCTGTTGGTGGGACTCAAAACTAGTTGCAGTAGCTAAATAAGGGCTTTCTTGGCTTACTGTTGGTTCTGTACTTTGAGAAGTTGTGCAGCACTAGTGCTGTGTAACAGCTGATCTTGGGAAGAACTGGCAATCCTCAGGACAGCCTTAAACACCTTTTCTTCTGAAAGGGGAGAAGCTTTGATTGCCTTCATTTTCATTCTTGGGGACCTGACATGAATGCTGTCAGGATGTCAAGTTTGTCAGGATAACCAACCACTCTGCTTGGAGCAGATGGTTTCTGAGGCAAAACTAAGCCAGGATGTGATGTCTTCTTGGATTGTCAGCATCCATTATATCAGGGTGAGCTGTATTCCCTGCTCATGTAATCCTGTTTCCCCAAAGCATTAGTCGGAACTATACAGTCTTTTATGTTAAGAGGGCAAAGAGCTTTCTATAAGTACACTTTTGAAAACCCTGGAGTTTACTTATTCTGTGCTTCTAGTTGTGGTGCTTTCTGTGTGGGTTGTTTCGTTGGCTAATACTAAAAAGCGCAATTTAACATTTACTGGCATAAATGTTTGTAGTGTGTTTGCTGCTTTTGCTCTAAAGGTGCCCTAAGGCAATGGGAATTTGGGGTGAGGAAGTACTTTCTGTTTGGGTGGTGAACATGTTGAAACAAACCCTGCTCCAGACTCTTATTTTCAGGCTTCCTCTTTTGCCAGGATGTTTCTCCAGGTATGCCTATACTTCTACTGCAAATGCTTGTGGCGCTGCCTGAAATTCGTGGTCAGGAAACTAACAGGTCAATGTGAATTGCAAAGGATCTGTTACAATACCAAGCCTGGAGCTGCTAGAACTATGAAAATAGGTAACTGCAAAATATTTAGCCTTTGAAACTTTCTGCATGTGCTAAAAATAGTATGACATTATGGGAAAAAATTTGTTAAATGGATCCAATGTAAACATGCTTGTCTGACGTGATGCTTTCAAATACTATTCCCTTACAGAGGCATCCCTGAAAGGTTCAAAAAGTAAGGTGAGTGAAAGATCTTGTTGTTCACCTTTTCTATAGTGTCCTGTGCTGTTGGTTTGTTCAGTCTGCTCTTTGCTCACCCCAAAAAATCACTTTAAGATTTGATATGATTTTACATTAAAACCATTTTCCACTGAAGAG
>VYZQ01056170.1:72287-109553 GCA_013400655.1 Mystacornis crossleyi
TTTTGCCTGTTTTCTGGCCTTTGTCTCTAGTTCTCTTTTAGGAAGAAATTAGAGGTGGCTTAGCTGGATCTTTTTCACAAGCTTTTTAGCCACATTAAGTCTTTATAGGACAGGTTGTTGAAACCTGATGTTCCTAACTATGGGTAATGAGTTCCGGCGGGACCTCCAGCAGTTAAAAATAGCAAATGATGGGTCACTCTGCAGCCATGGCCACCGTGTGGAGTCCTTGCCCTGTTTCAGAGGCAAGTGCGGGACAACAGGGATGTCTGTGCTTACGCTTATTTTGTAGGAATTAATCAGTAGTGTTCCACTGAAAAGGCTGGCACAGTGATGAAACTCCTGTTTTTACTGTGACCATATATTTTCCAAGGGAAATACTGTACGAGGCATGCAGGATAAATATTTTCCTTGCTTTTTACCCCACACACACCTTGGAAACTCACAAAGGAGAGAATTAATGCATCTTAGTAACACGAAATCTGCAACAACAGGGTCATCAGTATTTCTTAAAATGTGCTGGAAGAAGGTGAACTCTCAACAAAAGTTGCTGCTTTCCCTTACAGCTACTCCTTTGCTATTGTGGGCATTAACATAACAGACCTTGCATACAACCTGCTCGTGAGTGGGGCTCTGAAGACCCATTTCTACAATGTTGCTCCAGAAGCACCAACGCTCACTCACTTCCAGCAGACGTTCTGTAAGTGCTGGGTGTGAGTGTGGGGTAAGGGGTGGAAATGCATAATTGGTACTCTGCTAACACTTTTTGTACTGCCCATAGTTTAAAAAAAAGCAAATAAAATCTGCTGACACAGTAGAGAGACTGTAATGCTAGTCTTGCTCTCTTGTCTTTAGGATGCTTGGATTCAGCTCTGAGCTGTGATGGAGGCCACTACCAACCAAGGTGTAAAATAAACGAAGAAACACAAACAAAAAAATGCACTAAGTGCCTTAACAAGTGACCTTCCTGTTTTTTTTTAAATAATAAGAAGAAAGCAAATGTGCCTTAAGGAGTATCTGAATATTGCTTCCCCTTGAATCCAAGTATCATACTTGTATCTACATTCAAGTGTTACTCTCTACCCTTCAGCAGAATTGCAGCTCCCTCACCAAAATAACGCTTTGACAGCTCTTTCCCCTGTATTTGAGCATCCCTTCTACAGCAGAGGCCTGCTGTTCATCTTTGCACAGTGGGAGTAACACTTCTAATATTTTCAATGTGTAGGCGAGGAACTGATAATAAGCACCTGCAGCATCTTTCCCTGTTTTTATACTCTCTGCTTTNAAATGCAACAAAAGGTTAAAGGAAAAGGAAATGTTTTGGTTTGCTTGATAGAGGCAGTTGAAAAAATACCCAGGACAGTCTAAAGAAGACAGCTGTCTTTAGCTGAGAAAAAAAAAATCCAATCACTGAATATCCAGCCATGTTTACTTTTATCACTAAATGCCCATATGAGTTTTTATGTGCATTCTTGGNATGTCAAGATGAGTAGTGACTTCTTGTGTTTATTGTGAGAAATTATGCCAGTGTGTGTAATAGTCATCCAGTTTTGGGGTTGTCCAGGATAGGTTCAGTCTTGTTTCTTCACAGTGCCATGAGGTGTCAGATCTCAGTGACCAGGATTCTCTGTGCAAATCCTAATTATTAATTCCAGGCTACTTTCTAATTTATGTCATCTTTACATACTGTATTTATCTCTTCTTCCTTTTTATTATTTTGTAGGCTACTTAATGCATGAATTCCACAAATTCTGGATTGATGAGGATCCACTGGACATAATGGAATTCAATCGTGTCAGAGAGAAATTTTACAAGCGAATCTTGAGACAGCTCCAGAACCCAGAGATGGCTCTGTGTCCTCATTTTGCTGCATCAGAAAGTTTAATCAATATGTAGTTGCTCAGCTAATTTTATTTGGAAGCACTGTCTCACTCTTGGTTTAGATCACTGTTAGACCATCACTAGCATACTGAATGACCATGGCAATCGTGTGCATGTTTTTGGCTCAGTGTTCATCTATTTTTATCACATGATCCCCTTATGCTTCTCTGGTTGGGGATTTTTCATTTTAAATGGGTGCTCATATTGCCTCATTATGCAGTGTTACCTTCTGAATTGATGTCCAGATATCAGAGTTTTTCTATTTTTTTAGACTTTCCTCATAATTCAGCATTGACAATTGATTTGTATTTCTCTAGCAGTGTTTTTGTATATGTGGAATAAGTAGCTGGATCTTGTATTGTGAAAGCTTTTTAACTTCTCGGTATGTTTTACAATAACTACTGGCATTTCAAGCAAAATATATGTTTGGACCTCATCTATGAGATAATGTAATTTAATCTAATTCAGGCAAACACATTAAAGTCCAGTTTTCTCCATGCAACCATTATGTGCTTAATGCAAAATTAGTGAGGCTTATGAGATACAAGTTTCAGCGAGAAGAGTTTACGCAGAATTACGATCAAATGCATGAATACCAAACGGTCTGGTGATGCTAATACAGTGAACTGTGAACACACCCACAACTATCAGATACTAGCAGGGGCCAAAAATTAAAACATCAGGCTGTTGTCACCAACACCACCATGCTGAAACATGGTCTAGATTCCTGCACATTCCTTTGGGTATACAGAGGTTAGTGTTTTGTGTCACACGTTGGAAGGCAACAGGATTTGGTCACGTGGTGCTTGGTGAATTCAGGGGAACAAAAATATATATCTTTTCTTTGAACTACTGAAAATGTTGCTTTGGTTGTCAATTCAGTTCCTAAGAGCTGGGAGAAATAATTAATTAGAAGGTTTAGAACAAAACTGCTTGTGTTTCCCAGACTACTTATAAAAAATTAAAAATGGCAAACTGCCTTTTTTCTAAAACCATAAATGAATAAAAGTGTTTGACACTAAGATTGTGTAGTATACTGAACAACATCTACCATGGCATTTCATACCCATGGTATTTTTTACCTTCTAAGCAATCAATTTTAGTATTATATGTTTGTGTAAATCACTTGCATATGGAGATTAAATTGAGTAGTGTCCAACTACTTGTGAATTATATGAATAAATTATACATCATTCTAAACTGAAGCACTGTGGGTTTTATTTTTGAGATATGCAGTAATACAGAGGAAAAATATTTTGCTTAATGGATCAGGTAAAATGGGATGTAACAGCTCTGTGGTATTCCCAACTCTGAAGTGTGATCGCAACTTCTTAAGATAAGGTGCTTTATATCATTTTAACTACTGCTTGGGCCATCACTTTATGAAGAAAAAATAAAAAATAAAGAAATGGAAGTGCTTTAACTTCTTGGGAAACTCCTTGTGTTTAAGTCCCCTGGTTTCTTTGCTAAAATGTAAGCTGAGGGTCAGGACTTCTCTACGCGGCTGGAGACTTGCACTCATTGTGGAGTTAATTAGCAAAATTCTATGGGTGTTACGATACTAAGTCTTCTCCAAAAATTTGGAATTATGGAACTGGAAATATTAGCATTTGCGTATTTTGCATGAGAATACAAGGAATAAAAACTATGCATGGTTAACTTAATACCATTGATTTTGCAAAGTGGTTATTTACAGTCATTAGGTCTCAAGGACTTTTTTGAGTCACTCTTGAAGCTTATAAAATAGGTTTCTAGGAACAGTTTTCAGTGTTTCAAATTTTAGGCTCTCTCTTTCTTTCCTTGCCCCACTCTGACTTAAATATCTTCTGCAATTTATTAGGTTACAGTGGTTTATTTTTAATACTCTGCAATGGAGTTCATGGAGTTGTGGGGGAGGGAGGGAAGGTGCCTGCTACCTTCTTACTACTCTGATCCTCTCAGTCATGCCTTGTCTCAAGATGTCAACTTCAAATAAAATCAGAAAATGTCATCTGGCTCTGCGTCAGATTGTATCACTATAATCAAACTGGTTTGGGTGATTATTTTTCCTGTCTTGCAGAAAGATGGATTTAATGAAGTTAAGAGTGAAATTCCTTCTCCTGTGGAACGCTTGCATGCCGGTGCCTTCAAATCTTACCATCCTGCCCGCTTGTGTTTCAGCTTTGGCCTGTGACATGCTTGTTCCCAAAATCTGTGTCAAACCTGGGGCAGAGAATATCCCTGGTGAGTGCCTAAAACTGGCTGGGCACTGCTGAGGGAGGATGTCTGTCTGGCACTGCCTTCCTTCCTCCCCAGGAATGACCTCTTACCATGATATAAACCCAAGCTTTTCTTAAAAACATTAGAATTAACTCTATCACTTAGTACAGATCCAAAGTGACTTGTGAGCAACTGGATGCTGCTTTCCATAGGGAGGAGAAAATGAAAGAAATGGAGGGGGAAAGTATAAGAAGTTGTTTCAATAAAGAAAAATCAATATTTATACTCACTGCAGGGTGCAGAATTTGGTTTGAGTATAGAGAAAGTTTAGGTTGGATCTTTCGACAGAGATTCCACAGCTTCATGGTTGTTGCATTTCACCAGCCATGTCTCCCACAGCCTCATGCCTGGCCACGTGCATCTTGAGCAGCAAGTGCTTCCTGCCCAGACTGTAAAGTAAATGGACGCCTTCTTTCTTAACAGGTAATTTTTCTCAGGTAAATAATTTACATTGACAGTGCCACACAGCTCAGATGTCGTTTTAAAAAGGCACAGTCGTGTTGTAAGTCTAAGCTGCTACTTTATTGTATAAAATTCAAGATAGCGTGTTGAAGATATACAGGAGATGTATTGCTTTGGGTCAGCAGATGAAACTATAATTGATGGAAGTATAATATTGGGAGGTTGAATGTGTTAAAATGCAGAAATATTTACCTTGATCTCTTTAAAGCCAGGATTTTAAAAAAAAGGGCTATGTAATATTGGAGTTCTTTAATTCTGTATGCATAATTTTATAAGGGTGGCCTATATTTCTCTCTGTTACAGATTCAGGCACTTCCCATAGCATTGTCTTATCCCAGCTATTGTGTATTTAAATTGTTACCAATCCTTCAACAGCATAGGTGGACACCAACCTGTGTTCTCTAACCTTGGTGCTCTGCCAGCATCTGTGGAGCTGGGGCTGTGAGAGCCAACAGGATCTGTGCCTGGGGGTTGATGACAGCCAGGAGGAGGATAGCAAGTGCTGCTTCAGCTTCCTGACACTTTTTGGCTTGGAGCTTTTTTTTTTTTCCTTTGAGGCAAGGAGAAATTTTTTTGCTGCTGCTCTAATTGGTTCTTTTGAAAGGTATTTTTTCAAATGCTGGAGCTGGTGGTATTTCTATTTTTAGAAGCAAACAAGGTCTAGCTTATCTATACGATTTGTCTTGGAGAGTTGCGTCTCCTGGCTGCTTCCTGAAGCAGCACTGAAGCTCGATTGAAAAATTTATTGTCACGTAGAGGGTAAAGGAGATTAATTTATTGTCTTTTTTAATGAAAGAGCAATCTTTAAAAGCACCTGTGCCCACTGTGTGCCCTGTGGGGCACAGACGGCTGGTGATGACTTAGCAGGCTGAAACACTTGGCTGCAAGCAGGGCATTTTCAGCATATCCCCAGCTGAAGTAAGTGCTCTTGGGTGGAATAGGATGTATGTGAACAGAGTGCTGATGCTCAGGTTAATGAACCCAGATCCACCTCTACTGGCCCAAAGAATCACTGGTAGCATCATGAACACATTGCCTTCCATTATGAGGGATCATTTCCTTCTTAATTCCTCCCTTCATGGATTGTGGTTAGTTTTTAACATGTCATTTGCTGACCTGTCCGTTTTTGTTAGAATGCGACCAGAGATTTTTGACCTTTCTGCAGGAGTGGCCAGCATTGCAGGGTTGTCACGTAGAGGGGTGTTGCAGATTGTAGTCATTCCTGCCCGAGCTCTGGGGGAAACCTCAATCTGCAGCTCTGCCACTTGGATGGATCTGACTGAGGCAGGAATCAGTTACAGCCAGAAATAGTAACTGGAGTGCAATTCTGTCACTGTTAAGTTCATGTCTTTGGCAAGTGCTGTTGGGGAAATAGGGAAACACTGAATACACATTGGGAAATA
Source organism: Mystacornis crossleyi (assembly GCA_013400655.1). NCBI lineage: Eukaryota > Metazoa > Chordata > Aves > Passeriformes > Timaliidae > Mystacornis > Mystacornis crossleyi. The sequence goes on from VYZQ01056170.1 coordinate 78,290, forward strand.
TGAGAACTCTGAATATACTTCTCTCTGTCCCCCAGCTGGCTCGTAACAAGCTTGACATCATCAACATATGACCATTTTGGCATCACCAGGAAAACTCCTCTGGAACTGCGATTTTCAGAAAAGTTTTCTACTTTGAATCTTGTTAACCACCCTGATTTCCACCTCTCACTCCTCACTTGGAACTCGGTCCAATAGGAGCTCAAATTTTGCAGTAATTAATCCTCTAGGCTACACTGAGAAAAACAGTAGGGCTCCCCTCTGTACTCTTGCATCTGCAGCATGGTGCAGCTAAAAATCACATGAATTATTAAAATCGATGTTTTGCAGAAAACAATCCTGAAACGGATAAGGAAATTAATTATTCATTGTTTTCCTTAGTTTGCGTCAGTGCAGGTTTTCTGTAAGACTTGCCAAAGATTAGACAGGACTCTTCCTACCAGATCCTATAGGAACATAGCAGGACAGGCTTTGTGCTTTCCCCTGTGAGCAGTGCACATAGAAATCAGGTCATTACTTATTCTAGTGAAGTGTTCTACTCTATATAGAACTATAATTAGAAAAGAGATTTAGCTCTAAAACCTCCAAGCAAGAGCTGGGTACAGCCGCTTAGCTCCGAATGAGCTATGAGGAGGGGCAGAGGGCTGGTTACTTGTGTCATCGCATTCCTAGGCCTGGGGTCCACTGTGCCGAAGGACTGTCGGAGCTATAGGTGGTATATTCCCCAAAGAGCTTACAGTCTGGAATGAGGAAGAGGAGCAGGATGGAGGAGCACGAGGCCAACACACACCAGCACAGCTGGCAGCTTAGCAAAGCAGAGCAGCACAAGAGGAGCTGGAAAAAAGGGACATGAGGTCGCCTGTTGAATGTTTACAGGATGTATCGCCCAGTTGAAAGGGTAACCAAGGAAGGCACATGCAGGGGACTGTGAAAGACCTAACCCAGGGAAAACAGGGCATGGCACTGTGACACTGGAAATGAGGACAGACACGAGACCCCATCTTGAGCAGTGCATCGAGCTCTGGGGTCCTCGACACAGGTTGGACTTGGACCTGTTTGAGTGATTTCAGAGGAGGGACACCAGGATGATTGATTAAAGGGATGGAGCTCCTCTCCTGTAAAGAAAGGCTGAGAGAATTGGGATTGTTCCGCCTGGAAAAGAGTAGCCTTGAGGTGATCTAATTGCAGCCTTCCAGTACCTGAAGGGGTCTACAAGAAAGATAGAGAGAGACTATTTACAACAGCATATAGTGACAGGACAAGAGGGAATGGCTTCCAACTAAGGGCAGGTTTAGATTAGATATTAGGAAGAAATCCTTTGCTGTGAAGGTGGTGAGGCACTGGAACAGTTTGCCCAGGGAATTTGTGGGTGTCCCATCCCTGGAAGTGTTTAAGGACAGGTTGGATGTGGCTCTAAGCAACCTGGTCTGGTGAATGGTGTCTCTGCAGGCAATTAGATGAACTTTAAGGTCCTTTCCAATCCAGGCCATTCTATTATTCTGTGATCCCTACCAGGGATGAGAAGAAAATCTGTGATTCTCGGAAGAGACTAGTCAGGAAGTATCAATAAGATGTAGACATAGCCTAGATGTAAAGCCCTGAAGGGAGATTAAGGGCCAAAGAGGGGCCCTTGGTCGTGGTCCAGAGACAAGACTGGGGTGTTCTCCACAGTTAGAAAGTGCTTCTAGGCACATCAGCCTGTGAAACCTGCCTGCTCACCCCTGAGAATCTCTGCTTGATGTGCTGGATGAGGGAATACCAAAGGGGCAGGATGTAGAAGACCCAAGGATGCAGTTTGCTGACTCTCTTTGATAGGGGAATTTTTGATGACGGATGGTCTCACGTGTTCTTTTCAGCTGTTATGACTAAGCCATCATTTGCCCCTTCACTCTCTCCCAGTTTTCCATCACGCTGGCTGGTTCGTTTGAACTTAAGCCAACCGGCACACACTTTGCCTCCAGTTTCCGTGCCTCTGGCCCCGCTGGCCCTTCTCACACATTTGGCAGCAAGCCATTTTGCAGAGGATGTGAGTGTCCCTTCTCCATAACTCTGTGGCCAAAAAAGAGCAGAAAAAGAACAGTGGGAGCAGAGGTCTCGGAAGGCTGCTCTGAAGTGTCCTGACCTGGTGAGTCTCTTCCTCCTATCCCAGTTTGCAGGGGGCCACTGCGACACCAGGGAGAGGAAAGCTGCTCTAAGCTTGGCTGTGTCCAGGCTGCTGTCTCCAACTGCTTTGTGCCTTTCTTGAGGGCTGTGGGAAAAGGACATGGACATGTGGCTGCATGGACAACCCAGGGCTTTTCTAGCTCTGCTGCTAACAGTGCATGGGGTTGTTCTGCCCCTAAAGCACCCTCAACCTCTCACCAGGCTCTCTCCAGGGAGAATCAGCTTCTTCTGTCTTGCAGACAAAAATGGGGGTTTTCAGGCTTTTGTTCTGTCCATGCCTGAGACAGGCCTCAGTTAGTGTAATTCTTGCCTGTCTGCTGTGAAATTCAGCAAATTTACACTGGTTCCAAATCTGACAGGAAGAAATGAATCCAGAAACAGCAAAGAACAGGGGATCCTGAGCCCTGGAAAGAAGTTATAATCCAAGCACAGTATTCTCCTTCATTAACTGGATAAAAAGACAGATCTGAAAGAGATGCAAACATCAGCTATCTAGCTGTAACCAAAAATCAGTAAAAATAAATGAAACTCTTTAACAACAAGGTAATAATAAGAATCAGGCATTTTTCATTCCTCTGGAGGCATGAGGGAATATCTCCTCTGAAATACCGTGCTGAGTACAGGAAATCTCCTGTTTATACACTGTATTTTCCATACATATTCATTGACTGTCCCAGAATAAACATACATCTATGATAGTCATTTCCCTGAAATCACTGGCATATTTTCCCTCCCATTTACACGTATGTTCTTCTGTGCTGGGTTCTCGCCGGTGTTCCCTGGTGATCAGCAATCTCAAAGTCATACCTGAATTATCAGTGAACTTGTAAAATTTGGCAGAACTGGGGCTGGTTGCTTTCCAGTTCTTCTTACACAATGGGCATTGTGCGCTTCCGCAGACCAGCAGGTTTTGAACAATAAGCATTGTGTTAGCTCACCAGGTGTAGATGGTTTTTCATCTGGCAACAGTGAGTGGGTCAGAAAGCCTTTCTTGATCATTGATGAGTGCCATTGTATTAGAGGGTAGACTAAGTGTTCATGTCCTTAGAGACTATTTAAAAACCTTGTCAGTGACTTTCTCCTTATGTGAAATACCAGTGCTTTTGGAGCACTAAACTAATGTCTAATTCCAGTAGAGATCCAAAAGATACAGAGAGGTGGTGGGAAACTGCATTTTGGAGCTGTCTGAACTGCAAATCAGAGAGAGATGCTGGCACTTTATTTTCCCTGTATAGGTGCAAGTTAAGAATAGAGAATAAAGCGTTCAACATCGCTGTCTAGAAACTGTATCTTTTGTGATCCTCTTAAATTTATTATGGATGTCTATAATCACTGCCTATTAGTCTTATACATAATGGTGATTAACTTCTATGTCACAGTTCTATTCCATTATTTTTAGGCACAGCAATGACAGCTCCTAGACATCTGAGTGATGAGAATTAGAGAGACTCTTTCCCAAAAAGAGCAAATTACCCTTTGGGGTGGATCATTGTGAGAGGCAATGCTGCCTGTGTTATTTGGGTTAGGTCATCTGTGATGCTACTGAAAATTTAATCAATATAATCCTAATATCAAGTCCCTAAACTTCAGAGAGGGATATAAGCACAGGTGAAAATGTTCATAAGACCATGTACCTATCTAGGAAAAAGATAAGCCTGAAATACCCATTGCAGCTGGGGACTGCAGAGTGATGAATTACCTGCACAAGTGGTGGGACTTCTACATCAGTCTTGCACTGTGCCAGGAGTTAATTCCAGGATTAATTTCCAGGTTAATTCCAGGATGGGGCTCCTGGGATCAAAGCAGTTGCAATATTTTCATTTTCTTCATATTAAATTGTCTGTAACAGAAGGGCAATGGGAAAAATATCGTGGTTTGGGGAGAGCAAATTTTTTTGCTGGCACGTCATATCAGTGTATCTCAGCTAGCTGCAGTCGTATGACTGAGTCCCAGTAGCCATGCTCCAGCAAGGACAAGAAATGCCTTGCCCATCATAAGGAATTCAGTTTCACAAAATCCCTGTACCTGGACGAATAACACCTGCTTGTCACATTTGAAGAAAAGGAGGTGCAATGCAAAATAATAAAGGTTTCAATTATGCCAGTGCATGGGAGAGGCCTGAATACCCATGGTCTCCTTTCTTGCTTCAGCCATGAGGACACTTTCTCCAAAAGACAAGTAGGATACCCTCTGAGAAGGAAATATCTTGGTTTATAGTTGGTGAATACAAGTTTTGGGTATGATCTCATTGTTTTGTCTCAGTTGCTGTAGCAGCCACTTCTCTGACATGGCTGAACTTTGTGTTATTCCATACACTGAACATGGAACACAGTGTCTCATCTCGCCTAAAGCTATCACATCAACATCATCATCCTGCAACACTTGAAATCTGACCCTTAAGCAACAGCTGTGCTGGTCTTGGCTGAGGTGAAGTTAATTTTCCTCATAGTAGTTACTGTGGGGCTGTGTTTTGGATCTGTGCTGGAAACAGGCAATACAGAGATATTTTTGTTACTGCTGAGAAGGGCTTAAACCAACCCAGCAGTGAGTTGGCTGGGGGTGCACAAGAGTTTGGAAGGGGACAGAGTTGGGGCCAACAGGATCTTCCAGACCATATGGAATCATACTCAGCATATAAAGCTGAAAGAAGAAGGAGGAAATGGGGATGCTTGGACTGATGGTGTTTGTCTTCCATTATAAATAGATATATATTTATATAAATAACCATTACAGGTGATTGATTCCTTTCCTGGTGATGGCTAAACACTTATCTGCCCATGGGAAGTGGTGAATTAATTATTTATTTTGTTTTGTTTGTATGTGAGGCTTTTGCTTTACCTATTAAACTCTCTTTATCTCACCCCAGGAGTTTTCAAACTTTTACCCTTCTGATTCCCTCCTCCATCCCACTGTTGGGGGGGTGAGGGAGTGGCTGGGTGATGCTGAGTTGCCTTCTGGGGCTAAACCACTACACCACCTGAATGCAGAAAGTCAGATATCCCTGGCAGAGGGGGCAGCTTCCTCTGTTTAATGCCTGGCACTTTTTCTAGTTTCTAACGAGTTAACCATTATACCTTTGGGTTTTGCCTCCTTGCCTATTTTTTCACCTGCATTCTTATCTCCTCAAAACCAAGGTCTCACTTGCCCTTCAAAACTTTTCCTCTTGCAAGGCCCCCGCAACCTAAGTCTTCACCACTGATGTCTGACTGTACAATGAATTTGAAATTGTAAGAGAAAAAACCAAAAACACGAGAAACAACTTCAATTACATAAGCACCAACATTTTTTACGAACAGCGCCACATTGTGGTGAGTGAAGGGCCGTTATGATGGTGAAAAGTCTAGAGGGGAAGCCGTATGAGAAGCCACTAGGGTCCCTTGGACCTGTTCAGCCTGGAAAAGAGAAGAATGAGGGGAGACCTCCTTCCAGTCTGCAGCTTCTGTGTGAGGGCAAGAGGAGGGGCAGACACTGATCTCTTTGGTGACCTGTGACAAGACCCAAGGAAATGGCCTTGAAGCTGTGCCAGTGGAGGTTTAGGTTGGATATTAGGAAAAGGTTTTTCACCCCAAGGATGGCTGGGCACTGGAACAGGCTCTCCAGGGAGGTTGTCACAACACCAAACCAGACGGAGATCAAGAAGGACTTGTAAAATGCTCTGAGCCACACGGTGTGATTCTTGGGGTTGTCCTGTGCAGGGACAAAAGTTGGACTTTGGTGATCTTTGTGGATCCCTTCCACCTCAGGTGATTCTATGATTAATTGTTTTCCAGTTGACCACTCTGCGTTATAACCAAGGACCATTCTGGGGTAGAAGACCGAGATTTCTCAAAAACATCCAGAGGTTTTGGACAAGCCCCTTCTCACGGCGCCAGGGTCCCTCCCAACCGCGGCGCTGCCACGGCCTCCCGCGGGGCAGAGCCGCTCGGGCAGCGCGGAGGGTGAAGCGCCGCCGCTTCAGCACCCTGGACAGCTCCGGGCAGCGCTGGGCTCCGCGGGGCCGAGAAGGCTCCCAGTGCTACTGACCGGGGGCCCTGGGCCTCCGAGGCAAGAATAATAACCCGCTCTGCCAGCGGCTGGTCATTCCCGTGTTATAGCCCTTTGCTGAGTGCTGGAACAATAGCAGTGGGGATGCTCTGTGCCTATCTCCAAAAAAGCTCTCTTAATCAAATTAGGTAAATTATAGTTGAGTTTCTGACAGAATTCAGAGTTTGGCAGTCATGTTGAAGCCATGCCCTTCAGGGCTTTGGAACTGTTCTGGGTGATTTTTCGCTCAGTTTGCCTGTCGGAGTTCACAGAGTGGCTGGACAATGCTCCTGGCCATATGGTTTAGTTCTACGTATTGCTGTGAGGAGCAGGGTGTTAGACTCGATAATCCTTATGTGTCCCCTTTCAACTTCATATAATTTATGTTTCTATTCTATCAAGAGTTGCCTGAATAGGAGTTGCTGTTGTGAATTCCCTCACCTTGGGGAAAGTCTGCCAAGGATCCTGTGCTCCAAGATCTGAGAGATCCCAAAGAGACAAGAGAAACCTGAAGGAAATAAAATCAGTGCAGCATTTGTCTTCCCTGAGGCAAGCACTTTCCTTGCTGTGAAACACTGCACTGAGTCACCTAAACACTTCCTAAATTCCATCAAGGAAAGTGCAGATAAGCCTGTTCTCATACCCCTTATTTGTTCCTGTAGGCAAATTACAGCAACTTTCTATTAGCGTTTCTCTCCACTGTAAAATGTCCTCCTCTTCACTGAGCCAGGCTGGGAAGGCTGAGGCCTCTTAAATCCTGAAAGAAGCCTTCGATATTTGCTTTCATAGGAACTCCCCAAGAGGTAGTATCCCACTCCAAGCTAGGACAGTTGTTATAAAGTATTTCTGGTGGATTTTTGAATCCATTCTCTGGGACCACTGGTAGCATTCCTTGACACTGGCAGCCCCTCAACTCTCAACACTGTAGCATAGTAATCAACTACACCACCCATTAGTTAGGCTAAGAAAACTGCTCTGAAGTCTCTGTTGCTAACATTCAAACCCATTACTTTGTGTGCAAGGAAAAGAGTTTTTCTTTCTTCTTTGCTGCTATGTTGCATATAATTGAAGGCTGTTAACAATCTTCTTTTGTCTTATCTGGCCCACCCCCCATTCCCAGTGAGGTGCCTGGCATCTGCTGCTGGGGCTGGTCACAGTGATGCCCTGCTGACACGTCAAACAAGGAGCAATAACTCTCCAGAATACCTCCTGAGATTTAGCAGTCTGTGGGTTAAGCTTCCCATGGAGCCAGCAGGTCTATCCTCATATTTGTCAGGACTCGATGTTTTTTTTTTCCTTCTGCAGATTTGTCTAAACATTTTTAAACATATAGGTTCTGTTTTCTTTCAGAACATCTTGTACTTTTGAGTTTTACATCTCAGTTTTCCTCTGTGAAATGCCTTTCTTCATTTTATATGTCACTATTATGTTTGCTATTTATTTGATGGACTGAGAGACTGCAGGTAGCCAGTCTTCATGCCCTTATTTGCTACTACTCATGTCTTTTCTTCAGTTACCTTTTTTTTTAAGGTAAAGGGATCTAGTTCAACTTAATATCTTCTCAAGTCAAAACAGCTACAATGCTTTTTATGTTTTTATTGCCCTCTGCAATTTTTCCAACACTAACCATGGAGCTGATGTGTTCAGGGAACTCCCTGCAGTAATTCCTAGATATTTCCTGTATGCCAGTGTCTGCTGACCTCATTATTTGTGTATTGGAATGTTCTTTCTCCCTATGTATCCTCCTTCACATTTATAAACTTTTAATTTTATCTACTATTCTATCACTTACGATTTGGCATTCAGATGACTTTCTGCAACCCCTCACCTATGACATTTATACCACCAGAAAAATTTGCAGTCATTCTGCTTTTCCTGTAAATATGTTAAACAATGCAGTGTCCTGTGGACCTAATTTTATTACGCAATTCCAGTGTTCACTGACACTCTCTTTCTGCCTTTTACCCAGTTAAAGGGAGAACTCTCCTTTCTGTCCCATGACAGCTTGTGGTTTTTAAAACCTATTGATCGGCTCACTTTTACTGACGGTTTCAGAAATGTAATAGCAAGTGCAGGGTTTCCCTTTGCAGAAGCCTTGCTGACTTTTTCCACTTAGAATCAGAGAACTGTAGAATTTCTTAGATTGGAAAAGGCCTTTAAAATCATCAGCTCCGAACATTAATCCAGCACTGCCAAGTCCACCACTAAACCATGTCCCTGAGTGCCACATCTACACATCTTTTAAATACCTCCAGAGATGTTGATTCCATCATTTCGCTGGGCAGCCTCTTCAGTGCTTGACAACTCAAGGCAACTATGTGCCTTTGAATTCTGTCTGTTTCTTTTCTGTGGTTTGGGGTTTTTTTCCAATATGGAAATGGAGCTTCCTGGTCTGTAACTGCCCAGCTGTCCTCTTAAAAACTGATACTTCCTCTGCCACCTCCTGCTCCTCTGGTACCAGTCTGATGTGAGCAATAAGTTACACTCCACAGTAACTTGGCAGGCAATTTCATATCCAAGCTCCTTTAAAATCACTGGGTGAACATCATCTGGTCCTGCTGATATATCACTTTTCATGCTATTGGCTTCTTGCCCGTCAGTTGAGACCATTTCTCATCACCTGCAGATAAAATTTCTAGCATGGAAACTCTCCTAATCCCTTCCACAGTGAGCACTGCTGCAGGTAACTAATATACCTTTCCTATACAAAATACATTTTCTGAGCATTCCTGCTCTGTATTTATCATCTGCAAACCCTGCCGTCTCCTGGCAGGTTGCCTGTTTCTGATGTATTTTATTTTTAGCTCTTAATGCATCTGCCCTGGTGTTAATCAACATTTTTCTTGCCCTCCTTACAACCTTTTATTTACTTTTCTGACTTCTTCTCAGTTTTGCCAATGTCGATATATATTCTGTGTTTTGAGCAGTAGAATTTCATTCATAACTCCTCCCTGAGCTTTGCTGATTCTTCTTTTAGCCTTCCTAGTCCCATAAGGAAGTTTCACTCATGCACATTGTGGTCACCGTCACACTATCATTTCACAAAGGTAACATTTTATCCTGATCCTGTGTTCTGTTAATGGCCGCACGGCTTCTCCTTATGTGACATCTGACTGTCCAAGGAGAAATAATTTATGTTGCTATAAAATGTAGCAGGAATTAGAGTCCAGTTTGACATTTTCCCACTTTGTGGAGGCGGTGTGAAGCTGTAATTTTCTATGGCCACGGTGCTTTCTGCCTCACTGGTGTCTTATTCTGGTTGACGCTTTAGTCCTAATTGTACTTTTCCTATTTTTGAGAAGCCAGGCTAGAGGGATTTTATATTTTTTTAACAGTTAACTTGTTTTGATAAAGATTTCTTTAATGTATGCCGCACCTTCCTTACCAGTATCATCGTCTTTGTCTTTCTGATACTTAAATTAACACCACGTTCCATGGTTGTCTCCCAGTTCTCACCTCTCTCATAGGCCACTCCTGGTTAACAAACAGATGTTCCAAATTGCCCAACTTCATTTTGTAATTAGTAATATTTCCAGGGGAAAAAAAATAAAACAAAAAAAACCCCAAAAAACAAAAAACAAAACCCCCAATATGCCTAACTGTGGTCTTTTCCGGTTTCTGGCTAAAGGGGCCTTTATTTGCTGAAATTGCTGATTGTTTTGTTTCCCATCAGAATTTCAATGACTTTCACCCAGTTCTATATCAGGGGATGCCGCATGGGATGATTTTAAATCTAGAAGCTGAGCACTGCACATTTGGAGCTGGGTGTTTATGCAGACAAGCTTTCCCCAAGCCTGCAAGGGAGCTTCCAGTAATTTCAGTGCTCAGGTGAGTGCAGCTTCAGCAGAGAAAAGAGCCAAAACTCACATCCAAAGCTGCAAAGGAGTGTGACTCTGGGACAAAAGGTGTAAGTTCCCACTTACTAATCTCACAGGAGACTTTATTTAGCCTCATTATGACATGGAATTGATTGTATCTGATGAGACAGTGTCAGTTTAACAGTTTTCTTGATACACAAGTGAAAATGCAGCTGAAGTACCCAGAGGTATCATTAAGTAGGGAAATATCCTATGCTGAAAAAAGAAGAAAACAACCAAGGCTTAGTGTTTTAAATGCTTATTGTCTGCTGACTTTGCTTAGATTTAAACCACTAAAAAAATAGACTAGATTTAAAATTCTGCTGGGGTTGTAAAAATAAATTTGTTGCAAAAGAAATCTATTAAACTCAGTTAATTGCTATTACGTATTTTATTCCAAGCCCAATAAGTTTTAGAACCTAGAAATTCGAAAGTGTAGTTTGAAATACAGCTATAGATTTAAAGTGTGAGGCTTACGGTTTCCAAATCATAGCTTCATTAAAGTGTTAATTAACATTGCTTATAGTGAAATTCTTTTATTGAAAATTGTGTTGAAGTGAAAGACCTAAAGCTACTTCAGGCATATCTCTTCCTGGTGATGCTGAAACAGAGCTTTGTGGAGGGCAGATCAGAACCGGAGAGACACAGAGGGGCAGATCCTTGTCTGATATAACCAGGCCCTGCTCCACTGGAGCATCTTGGGGAAATGGTTTGCAACAAGCAGAAGCAGATCCTGCCTAACATGGTAACAAGGCTTGGGTCAATCCTACTGGAACTGGCAGTTGCCAGTGAAACTGTGCTGCACGTATTAAAAAATTATGTGCCTGCTTTCAGCTATGCCAAGAGATGTCTGTGGACAAGAAGCTGAAGAGCAAAAGGGTTGAATACAGCAGGGAAAAGAGGTACATGCAAAATCCATCCCAGATTATTTATTGCTCAACATGTCCTGTAGTTTTGGTTAAGGAATTGGGTCACTCCCACTAGATATTTTGGTCGATGCATCTGGGCCAGGCAGTCACAGCGATGTGCAAACCCACATACACACCATGTGCATGTAGAAATATGCAGATTTCTATGAGCACAAAGTAGGATCTTCTCTAGGAGCCCTTCTCCCGAGGCACATCTCCACGAGGGATTAAGTCCCTGCTGAGCAACTTAGATACCTGAATCACCATGAATATCCTGGCCCCACCAATTTGCTCTTCAGGTCACCTGAGCCACACTTGTTCTGGGCCTTCGGGCACCTGGCAGGGACGGCAGGGCGGAGCAGACATGGACAGGCCATGACATTATTCTGGTAGACTGTGTACATCTCTGGCCATGAGGCTGAGACAAAACCCACTGCCTGCTTCCCAAGAGGGAAGAGTTGACACACAAGGAAAACAGTCATTTGGAAGACAGACACAGCTCTGGATGCTCTTGTGGGTACAACAAGAGGTGTAAATGCAAAACCAGAAGATTAAGGCGCATCCAGGCAGACATAGAAACTTTCTGGGCCTGCCATACAAGCTGTAGTACAAGGAAGCGTGGGTCTACATTTATCTAACAACTGCTGCCAAAACCAAATTATTACTCATCTCCCTCATCCACCCACTACAGCCAAGAACTGGCAAGTAGAAGTGGAATACAGCACACAGGGTGGGACAAGAAGACCATCTCCGTTCATTCCATGTATGAATTTATGCTTCTTTGCACTCCCTCACAGATCAGTGTGAGTAGAGATTGGCATTAGCTGATAAGCACAGCAGAGCCTGGTTGAAAACGCTGTCATCTCTCTGCAGAAGCTGACAGCTGAACTGTTAAGCTGGGAGGTCAGAGTTGATTGGCTTGAGCAGCAGCTGTATGCGGCCCCGAGAAATGTGCCAAAGGCTTTTCCAGCTCAGGCCCGTGAGACGCTAATCCGTGGGTAAACCCTGCGCACAGGGGCCAAACAAGCTCAGCTGTGTAGGTGAAGAGTGATTTAGGAGCCCCCGCAATGGCAACCCAGGGTGTCAGCACCTGTCAGTCTTCTTGATCCCTTCTAGCTCACTGCACCAGCAAAATATAGATTATGATTGTGCCAAGTTCTTCTGGAATTGCAAGGGCATCTATTGCCTCTGGCACACTTCCAAATGCAGTTGTATAAATAGAACTGTGCTGGACTTGCTGCATAGCGAGGAAGTTATTTATGCTTCACATTTGTTTTGGCATGACCCAGAGAAAGATTCTCTGCATACACAGGAATGCTGCCTTGATAAGGCTGAGAACCCCAGGTTTTACATTTCCTTCTTCTTTTTTATGTCGTCTGCTGAACACATACACAGAACCTAAACATTTCACATTATGTATTTCCATCTGCTGAACACAGAGATTACACGGTGTGCCATTTTTTCCCACAGAAAACTGAATTTCGGGTGAATCTTTGCAAACTAAAAAAATGTCACTAAGAAAATGTTTGTAATCAATCCACTTAGGAATGCAACATGTGCAGTACCTTGATGTCAATCACTTTTTTTTCCATACTCACCTCTCTCTCATTGCATGACAGTTTCCTACATTGTGACTTGGAGGTAGCCCATCATGATAGTGGTTGGTTATGTCACATGGGATAGAGAACCTGCCTGGCCTGAAGCCTGGGCAATAACGGAGAAAGGGGCACAGGTCACACAGCCTACAGCACCCGTGACACATCATTCAAAAGCAAAGTGGACACAGACCATGGCTTTCAAACATGACATTTGCCTTTGAAAAATTTTATTTTATCTTGATAAAAACAATTTCCTTGAAAAAAAATTCAGAAACTGGTTTCAACTGAAAACACACTGGATTGATAAAAGCATTCTGGTAAACCCCACTGAACATTTTAGCCAAAGTTTCAAATCTCAGTGCCTAAATTTTTTCTCGGTTAGTGTCCAGGCACATAAACTAGTGGTTTGATTTTTCCCAAAAGCATGCTGAACATCCTGTGTCTTAAGTTTCTGTGGAGTGATGTGCTAAGGGCTTAGCAATTCCAAATTACCAGGCCTAGAGTTAAGCTTCTGAAAGGTGAACATTTAGAATTAGGTAGGTATGATCAGGTCCAAAGCCCAGTAAAGTGACCAGAGAGACTGGTGCTGGGCTTCTGGCTCTGCATGTGGCTAATTCATCTACGCTTAGATGTCAGAGGGAAGATTACCTCTTTTGGGCCAGGTCAGTCATGAGTAACCACTGTTTTGCTCCTCGTGGGCAGTTCCTGCTGCACAGGGTGCCTTTAACAGAGGAAGTGGGATTGCAGAGGGAATGGGGGTAGTAAAGGGTCACCTGGGCAATCCTCCTCATGAGCAGGAACTGTGCTGCACTGATGTCCTGGCACACTGTGTGAAACTTCTCGCCGGTCAAATGTTGACATACAAATGCATACATGGGGCCAAGCAGCTGGAAAGCAGCTCTGCAGAGGACCTGAGGCTCACTGCGGACACCAGGCTGACCATGAACCAACAGTGGGCCCTTGTAGCAGAAGCCAAACAGCCTCCTGGCCTGAATCTGGCAGAACACTGCCAATAGACTGAGGGAAGTGATCCTTCTTTTCTGCTCAGAGCTGGAGACACATCTGGAATGCTGTGTCCAGAGCTGAACTTTGCAGAGAGAGACTCTAGCAAAGGGCCATGAAGATGAGGAAGCACTTGACATATGAAAAAAGGCTGAAGGAGCTGGGACTGTTCAGCCTGGACAAGGCTTAGAGGGATCACTCAGTGTACGTAAATACCTGATGGGAGGGAATGAGCAAGACAGAGCCAGTTTGTTCCCATTTCCTCCTGTCTTATTGTTGGGCATCCTTCTCAGTGGGAAGACGAGGAAATGGGAACAAACTCAAATGCAGGAAACATAAGAAAACCCTTTTTTACTGTGAGGATTGTCAAGCACTCGAACACTTTACCCAGGGAGGGTGGAGGGGCTAAAGCAGCTACTTACACTAAAGTATTGTTTTAATGAAAATTTCGCCTGAAATAATTTTACTGATAAACTAAAGACAAATCACTGTTAGCCCAGAAGTCCTTTGATGTTCTCCATCTCCTTTATACTGCAAAGGGATGGAAAATCTGATAACGTACATCTCCACAGAACCATCTCTCATCCAGAAGTTCTTTGGCAAGCAAGAAGGTAATGGAGAGAGTTTGAGCTTTAAGGGTCACACCAAACACCTACATTAAGGCCCCTCAAACTGGGAAATTTTGTATTTATATATCTGTATTTGGTTGAAGTTCCTTGACATTAATGTGCCTGTACACCTACAAAGTGCTGGCTCTTCGCTGCCTCTGGCACTAAATGTTGAATTTCCTTTTTCTTCTGTTTCAGGCAAATGACCCAGGCAAGTAACTTATCTCATTCAAAGTTTGCTTGAAGACTAGAAATGCCTCAGAAGAGAACCACTTAGGCTGGTATCCTCACTTTTAGGGACTTGTTCAAGGTGATTTTCCTTAATTGTATTGTCAAAGTCAGATGTATGTTGACTCTGAAAAAGATTGGTGACTGAAAGTTGTGGATGACCCAAACTCTCCAGAACATATTCTCAGCATCTTTCAGCACAAATACGGGCTGGGTGGAGAATGGATTGAGGGCAGCCCTGAGGAGAAGGACTTGGGGACATTGGAACTCAACATGACCCAGCCATGTGCTCTCACAGCCCAGCAAGCCAGTTGTGTCCTGGGCTGCATCCCAAGCAGCGTGGGCAGCAGGGCCAGGGAGGGGATTCTGCCCCTCTGCTCTGCTCTGCTGAGACCCCACCTGCAGTGCTGCATCCAGCTCTGGGGTCCCAGCACAGGGAGGACAGGGAGCCATTGGAGTGAGTACAGAGGGGCCACAAAGATGATCAGGGGCCTGGAGCACCTCTCCTATGAAGAGTGGCTGAGAGAGCCATTTAGCCTGGAGAAGAGAAGGCTCTGGGAACACTGTCTAGCAGCATTCCAGTACCTAAAGTTGTCTGCAGGAGAGCTGGAGAGGAACATTTTACAAGGGCATGTAGTGATAGGACAAGGTGGAGTGGACCTAAAGTGAAAGAGTGGTCTAGTGGAAGGTGTCCCTGCCCTTGGCAGGGGGAGTTGGAACTGGATGGTCTTTAAGGTCCCTTGCAAACCAAACCAGTCTGTGATTCTTCCTATCTGAAAACTGCTAGGATCACTTTGAACCACTGCTGGTACAGACAGCGAAGCCCACACCTCTGGTTTTTCCATTGTTGGACTGAGATGAGCCCAAAAATCCCAATTTACTCATGGTATTGCTCTCTTCTGAGAGGTACAGCCAGTGAAAGATTCTCATCTTTCATACTGAGTTATCAAGTATTCATGGTATTTAAAAATAGATTTTCCATGTCCTTCTCCAGCCATTGCTTGCGTGTCTCAGCCAAGCTTATGAACACAAACAGACCATGTGCAATACTGATAATAGAACAGCATCTGGTGCAAGGTGGACTGCAGAGAAAGGCTGTGCCCATGGCTGACAGAAGTTCATTTCAATGTCTCAGCACTTTTTTTTCAGAAAATTTGCCATCCCCAGAAGTGCTGGAAGCAAGTTTGCTCATTTGCAGCCAAGAATAAACAAGAGGTGACTTTTTATCATCGCACTGCAGTGGGGATTCCTTGACCGAGAGGATGAGAGGCACAAATTGCAAGACTGCAAACTCGGATGGACAGTACAAATGACAAATGACACAGGGAAAGGGCTCATTTATTAGCAAACTTTAAGCAACAGAAACCCTTAATAAGTGGTGCTACCAGAATATTTGCTATTTCCTTGAAGCCTGGGCCCAAATCCCACCTGTGAGGGCCAGCTCTGCCTCACCATCAAAGACCTGGGCAGCCCAGCACAGCCCTGCAGTGTTGCCTGCTCCTTCCAACCTCCTGGAAAGAAAAGAGATGTGTATCAGCAGCATGGCACATACTTAACTGCCTTCCTGCAGGAAGCTGTACTTTGTAGAAGATACTGATTCTCTGAAGCCATTAGAATGACAGATGGGGAATGCCTAGGAGGAGCTTGATTACTGATTTCACAAGCCCAGGGACTGTGGCTCTTCAAGCTGGCTCAAGATGTTTTAGCAGGTGATGACACCATCACAGCAACCCAGACATAATCACGCCTCAGCCTCCTGAGGCTGGGCACGGCTGTGCCGTGGCGTCTGGCACAGGGGGACTTCTGCTCAGGGCAAGGCTCATGGCAGGGCTGGGGTGCCAGCGGGAACCTACGCCTGCAACTGGCCAGGCTCATCCCTCCAGGAACTTCTCCAAATATAGCTTGCCCAAAAATAGGACTGTGGGAATCCCTGACCAAAATCGAGCTTCAGAAAATGCAACTATTGACAACGTCCCAGTGGGACAAAGGCTCTCTTTGAAGTCTGTGCCCACAGGCACCAAGTCTGTAAGTCTCTCTGGACAGAAAAGTGATCCAAACAGATCATATATATGGTTACATGTCTGTTATGCTGCAGGGTTTCCATTCTACAGCACTTCTTTTAAAATACAAATTACAGTGTAAGTAGGAGGAACAAGCAAACTACCCCACTTGCATATCACACTGTACCACAGCTATTTTCTGCCCAGGTCAGGAGAGGGATAAGAAGTGCTCCAAAAAATGATTTTACACGGTCTTTATTTAAACAAAATGTGCAAGTGAAAGCAGAAGTTTCACATTCCTTTCTGCTAAGCAAGTTTATGCCTCTTACATTGGATAATACAGGCTCTTACATCACACACTGCATTTTTACACCCTTGAGAACCCAACACTGATGCCAAACGAGCCGGCGTAGTGGGATGGGGATACAGCACTCACAGAAACTACCAGGGGAGACAGCCATGTCCACGTGTTCCTAAACATCTTCATTTTACAGCTGGATCAGTGCAGACTGAAATAATTACACCATCACAGACCCGCTACAAACATTAGCACAGGCAAAAGGTAGGAGAGAGTAAAAAGAAAGGGTTGACAACATCCGCAATTGACTGAACGCTAATTACTGTGGCATGCTGTGGGTATTACTGATGTCTGTGGAGGCACACGCTGAAATCACCTCCAAAGTTCCTGAGTCTTTCAATCCTGATAGGACTTCACAAGGAGCCACATGAGGATTACAGTAATCAGGACAATCATGAAGTTGAGACAAATTTCTCGTGTGGAATGTTCCATTTTTTGGAATGATGAGGAGAGAGCAGGAGGTCAGCAGGCAGAGCAAAGGGAAAACTTCAGTGACTTGCTTGGATGTGTCCTTGAGCTCAACCTTCAAGTCACAGGCCCTCTTAAAAAAGAAAAAGAAAAATATGTAAAGGACAGATGCACGAAGGTGGCAGATTCAGTACAGCTTTTTATGTCAGTCTAAATAAATGTTGTTTCAGTGGCCAGGAGTCAGTAAGCACTGAAGTGCTAAGAAGTGAAAGCCATCTTTGGCAGCTTATCACATTCTTTGATTTCCAGCACTTGACAAGGACGTTCCCAGTGTCACCTCAAAATACAGTGCACAGGTGTGAGCAGTCTGTGGAAATCAATCCTGCTTTGAGCAAGCATTTACAAATAAATAATGCCCAAGCCCCATTTAACATTTTCAACAAGAATACATTGTAAATATACTACTAATAAGAGTTTTAAAATGCCTATATTTGTTTGTGTATTTTTTTTTTGAAGAAACTAAGTGGAAACTATTATTTTATAGAGAAAGACTAATAAATCTGAATTATTTGTTGCCACTTAAAGTACAAGGAGAACCTAAGGTCAGACATTTTCATTTCTGAAGAACTTCACATATTTTGTGAGTCATTCCTACAGATGAAATAGTATTTTCTCAAGAAACTTCTGCCTTTCCTGAAATTTCAAGGAAAAATTGAACTGAAAAATGCTAAAAATCTCATCTTTCAAAAATCCCATTCAAGTTGTACTCAAAAACTTTTCTGTTGGTTATTGTTTTTATATACTTTGTGACAGTAATTTTTGAATTTTGCATGTTTTTGGAGTTCATGCAGAGAAAATAGAATACTTTATCATGAATATCATGCACTAATTACATCTGCATACCGTGTAAATAAAATAAGAACTCTGAAACAAATGAGGCATAAACTCTAGACAAAGAATTTCAGCTACACAACCAGATTAGGCTGTAACATCTCTGTTGCAAATGAAAAGCCTCGGGACCATACCAGCATGAAGACAGAGAGTTTCTACTGAAACTGCTTTAGTTTACAGATTAAATATTAAAAGCCTAGTGCATGCAGTTAACAAATTCCTACATTTTCAAGTTGTTTTGCCAGCCTCCTATGCCCTTGCACAGGAGAAAATCTGACCTAATAAGTAAGCCAGTTCTTTTACCTTGAGGAGGTAAATGGAGCCCAGTGGTTCTGCCTCTGGACTCTGGGTCACTGCAGATATTATTTCCCTCTGAGCTTCTGCCTATCTCCCACTCGGTCTGGATGCTCTGTCCCTGCATGGGAACTAAAGTAGGCTGAGGGTGGAGACCAACAAGTGCATTGGCAACCCAGGTGCTGACATCACCCCCCCAAATATTTTTAAAGGGCTAAGCTGGGCTGTAGATTTAGTTAAGGCTGTTTATGCCGTGGGCTTTGTGGGTTAATTTGCTTCTTTTGCCATGGTGCTGTGCTATCAGCGAGCTGTGTGCATCCCTTGGGAGTCAATTTGATCTGATAGAGAATTTCATATAATCATAGAATGGTTTGGGTTGGAAGCAACCTCAAAAATTATCTAGTTCTAACTCCCCTGCCATGGACAGGGACACCTTCCAGTAGACCAGGTTGCTCTGAGCCCCATCCAACCTGGCCTTGAACACTTCTGGGAACTGGGGCACTCAGCTCCTCTGGGAAACCTGTGCCAGTGCTTCACCACCCTTACAGTAAAGAATTCTTCCTAATATCTAATCTAAACCTACTCTTTGAGATGGAAGCCCTTCTCCCATGTTCTGTCACTACATTCTTTCCTTTGGCCTGTTGGTGTCTTCCCCAGTGTGGGAAAAGGGAAACAAAGAGCCACTTGAAGAGTTCTGTGTGCAGAGCTAAGGATCTCAAGATCCTGTCTACATATCTACCTTTTTGAGTACAGTACCACTGTTGCTGTTTCACATACGTATAGTCTGCACAGCCACTCAAGTTCATATGCATTTAAAAGAAAGTGAATGGGAGCAAAATATACTTTTTATTTCCATACAAATAACTGAAACAGGATCATTTGTTGGATAGAAAAGTTTGGGACTAGTTTGTGCTGAAAAGTACAAAACATTTCTTTAAAGAACTGCTGACACTCTTGCATGCTTTTCCCTTGTTGAATTTCAGTGCTGGTGTGAATGCTTCACCCATCTGAGCATTCAGAGAAATATTTCTGCCACCCTGCAGTGTTTCACCCCAGAAAGACACTGCTCTGTGGCCTCGAGAGNTAGAGAATTTCATATAATCATAGAATGGTTTGGGTTGGAAGCAACCTCAAAAATTATCTAGTTCTAACTCCCCTGCCATGGACAGGGACACCTTCCAGTAGACCAGGTTGCTCTGAGCCCCATCCAACCTGGCCTTGAACACTTCTGGGAACTGGGGCACTCAGCTCCTCTGGGAAACCTGTGCCAGTGCTTCACCACCCTTACAGTAAAGAATTCTTCCTAATATCTAATCTAAACCTACTCTTTGAGATGGAAGCCCTTCTCCCATGTTCTGTCACTACATTCTTTCCTTTGGCCTGTTGGTGTCTTCCCCAGTGTGGGAAAAGGGAAACAAAGAGCCACTTGAAGAGTTCTGTGTGCAGAGCTAAGGATCTCAAGATCCTGTCTACATATCTACCTTTTTGAGTACAGTACCACTGTTGCTGTTTCACATACGTATAGTCTGCACAGCCACTCAAGTTCATATGCATTTAAAAGAAAGTGAATGGGAGCAAAATATACTTTTTATTTCCATACAAATAACTGAAACAGGATCATTTGTTGGATAGAAAAGTTTGGGACTAGTTTGTGCTGAAAAGTACAAAACATTTCTTTAAAGAACTGCTGACACTCTTGCATGCTTTTCCCTTGTTGAATTTCAGTGCTGGTGTGAATGCTTCACCCATCTGAGCATTCAGAGAAATATTTCTGCCACCCTGCAGTGTTTCACCCCAGAAAGACACTGCTCTGTGGCCTCGAGAGCTGTAGCCCCACATTCCCTTATCTTTGCTCAAGGCACTGGTAGAACTTGCTCTAAACATGGCCAAGTAGAAATGGCAATTTGTTTCCGTTAAATTGACACAACAGAGCGAGCTGGAATGAACTGGGAGCAGTTGCCATGGGTTTCCCCCTACGTGAAAAATACAAGCACTTCCACTGAAGTCAGAGGGGTCACTTCTGCAGCACAGTACTGCCAGAGGAGTGTGGGGGCCCTGATCAAGGTGGAGTGTGTGAGGCTGTCCCACAGCGCTGACCTTATTCTCACTGCCAAACACGACGTGATATACAGCATGCAGGTTATTTATTGATCCTAATGCCTTTTGTGTATTTAGATTATGCTGGGACATACTTTAGCTCAGAGTATCCAAGCTTGTTTGTCACCGTCCCCCTCCCTGAGCTCCCAGGTTTCTCCCTTTGCAGCATCACTGGCACTCACATCACGGGACGATGGCCCAGTGAGGGTGGCCAGCTGGCTGGAAACCTACCCGGTGGAAAACACAACAAAACAAATAGCTGTGGGTAACCAGGGGGGTGGAGGGGAGTGTTGCTTGGGTTTTGCTGGATGATCTCCCTAAATAGTCTTCCCATGGGATCAGTGGAGGTAGAAGGGGGATCGGAACAGTAGAAGCCTTCTTTTTGGCTTGACTGCCTTGCCACTGCCCTCCTACACAACCAGGCAGCACATTCAAAAAAGCCAGTGTGCTGCGTGGGAGTCTTGTGCTAGAGTACTCAGATCAAACAGCAAAGGCTTTAACCCATGCCTCCTTCAGGGGTTACAAGCCTAAGTAGGTTTGCAGGATCCTGTTACCATGCTGGCTCTGCTGAGCCATCCTTTCACGGAAAACTTGGGCAAACAGCCTACACTTACAGGGATTTCGGAAATCCGGGTTGAAAATGCTCCTTTTAGCCAGAGGGAAGCAAGATGATGACTTCTATGAGCCTACCCTAGATTATTTCCTCCCTTGGCATGTTCTGAAGCAGAAATCTGTGGATTTCTCATGCAATACCTCATCTACTTCACCTTGAATCACATAATTCTTCACCAGAAAGATGGTGAAACATTTGAATGCCATTCACTCTAATTATTAAATGTTACACAGCACTGCCCAAATATTCCCCTTGGGCTATGGAAACCTTGGGATTTATTTTACTCTCTGCTAACAGAAAACTCAAAAAGTGTATTTTTTAACCTAGAACCCATCACCTCTGGTCCTCAGGCCTGTAGTTGCACTTCCACACTGACAGAGCTCCTTCCTCCCCTGTCCCAGTTCATCTCCTTCTCCTTGAATGTCCAGCTAGAAAATTTCCCTTCTTCAAAGCAGGGAAACAGCGCTAGAAAATGTCATTAATCAGCACACCAAATGAACACCCTAACCCACCTCGACAGGCACAGATGTTTCTCTCATTTTTTGCACTGGGGATCTTACAGTAGACCATGGATGACCATATAGGATCACAATAATTCATTGTTGAACCAGAACTAAGTTCATCTAACCCAACGCACTGACTGGTAGGGAAATCTGGGAAGAGCATAGAGAAACGCAGCAAATATAACATAATCTTTGCCTAGATATCCTCAAACATCTGGGATTCAGTCTACTGGGACTACATGCTATATAGGCCCTACAAACATGCAGGGTTTATGGCTCCTTGCTCATTCCATGAATAATTCTAAATCAGGCAACTTGTTCATAGTTGAGCCTCTCTACACAACATGCTACATACTTTCAACATTACAAAAATTATATAGCAAATTAAAATATTCTGTATAGCAAAGAAAGTAACTTTTCTGAACCCATCTGCCTATTGAAGGCAGCTCATTTGCTCGAAGTGAGAGCATGTAGCCAAGAAACACTTTTTGATTGACAGAGCTGAACCATAGTAACTTTAGAAGAGACAAATTATATTACATTTACTTCTGATGTCATCTGACAGGATGTACCTATATATTACATATGTACACACACACACACACACATACACAAACAGAGACTTGTGTTAAAAAAAAAGGGCTTAGCACTGACCAGGAGGTCCAATAAACACCCCTGAGCTGTGGAATGTGCCTGGATGTTAACAGTGAATCCAACCAGTGTTTGAACATCTGAGTTCAACTCGCCACAGATTAGAATATGCAGTTGCCAGCAGCTGAAACTTCTGCCCTCTCCACCCAACACTCCCCCCACCCCCCAAAAAACCCCACAGCTTATTCCTGCTCTTTATGAACTAAAAGCATAAGGACCTTAAAGGCTGTATCTTTAAAAAGTTGATTTATTTGTCCAAGTGATTTAGTACTGATTAGGAAAGCAGAAAGGAGAGAAAGAGAATGGACTTTGTGATTTTACTTTAAATGGTAATCATTGTCACTTTTTCTTCTTTTTCTGACAGATCTGGATGTTCTCAGCTTTCATGTGGCCATGCCAAAGCTCCATTTTCATGCCTTGCATACTCAAACCTAAGGCTCCAGTCTATATTTAAAGTTGCTGTGACTATCTCACGTTCTTCCCAGCCTACTAATGAAGTTCCATATAATCTTTCAAAGCCATTCTTACACAATGAGAGGACGTTGTGTTCATTTTTGCTCCCAGCATTACCCTTCTTACCAAATGCAGCATATGTATGGGTAAGTATGGGCCATGAGTCACACAGATGTTTACAGTTGTTGCCAGCATAATTCCTCGTTCTCTGTCAGAGCTCATTTATTTTTATACTTGTTCTTACAATATTTTTCTTAGGTGTTGAGTGTTGTTTTCATAATTTCAAACTTCAGAAGATACTTCTTTTATTTCTCTACAACATTTTCAACTGGACAAATGTTGCAGTATGTGAGCCAAACTACAACCCTCTGTGGCAATGCAGTCAGACCAATAAAAGATCACGTGCAACCCTGAACACAGAGGGCAAAGAAGAAAACTTGAAATTACTTCTAAAGCACCACAAATGAGAGGTAAGATAAGAAGGATAAAGCAAAGGAGGACTTAATTTCAAACACTTATAGCTGGCTGGCTCAAAAAATTTTAAATGTCAGGTCAAGAGTGAAGAAAACATCAATTCACCTTCAACAGTGGTGACCCAGTCACTCCAGGGACAATAAAGCAGTGAATGAGCATTAGGAGATTAAATATCACAGGTGGAATAATGCAAAAATGCTGTTGAAAATTAGATTAAAATGGATGTATTTTACATCTTGGCTCCTGTATCCTTACATCCCACTTGTTCTGAATGGAGTTGAATTCTGGGACACAGACTTTGTCTTTCACAGGACTTTACAGAAAACCATTAAGTCAACTTCCCCCCTTGATGCTAAATGTCAGACCTTGAAGTTAATGAGTTTCTCCAGGAATTTAACTAAAGGCTAGTAGGGAATTCATGGCTGTGCACTGGGATATGCTATCGCTGTGCTTCCTTGTCCAGACAGTACTGGCAGAAGCTATGGAGAGGTTTTTGAGCTTAAATGCCTGTAAAGCGAATTTCAGCAATCGGGATCAAGGTCACAGACACTCAGGTTACTGAGGCCATACTCTTCCATACCACCTTAAAATGTGCTGCCAGACAGAGCTGTAGTTTGGGCAGACAGAGTAGGCAGGAGCACATTAAATCCCTGGGAATATGAACCCCTGCATTGACAACACCTTCAGAAGCACAGTAGTTGTGACCTCTGCCACAGCAGTAAAGGTTCTGTCTTCTTATGAATGCCATTTATGAGGTTTAATGCTTGAACCAGCAGGCTGCTGTCCTCAGGCATAAGGTGTTAGCAGAACAGACCAAAAATCTAGTCAGCAGTGGTTCAAAGAAAAAACAATCTGCAAACTAGTAAGGAAATACATGAGAGGGATTGATGGCAGAAGCTACAGTGGAAGAAGAACACATTCAAATCAGAAACAAAATCAATCTTTTTTAAAGTGATTTCTGAGTGGTGCAGGAAATTTCTACAGGTGGTGGAGGAGAGACTGGTGCAGCAGGGTCAGAGACAGAGGCAGAGAAGTGCAGATTTCTGTGCTCAGGCCTTGGTGTTCAGTACTGTTGCATCAAGAATTATTGATGCCCTTGTAGCTATCATCATGTCACAGGTCTCCGGTAAAGGGTTCAGCTATCCTGGAACAAGTATGGACACAGAGCAACAAGGGTGGCTGTGAACCAACAACCTGTTGGTTGCATCCTGGTAAATGGGCATATAAGCAAGGACTGGGGGCTTATCTCTGAAGCTTTGTAACTGTAAAGTAACTTCTGAGAAGGAGTCTGGCCACGAGTTTCCACTGATGTCAGTCAGGTTCTCCCCTTACTCTAGCACAGAGTGAGGCATCTGTGCACTTACGGCCTGGTTTGATCTCTTCTATGGAAAGAAGTGAGTCTTCAATAAACTATGTCCTGGCACCATGAAGAAATACAATTTTTATCTCTATGAACAACAATATCAGCACTACTGGTATGTGACAAGCTTTCAACTTAACCCATACAGCTGTTCCGTGAGTTCTTGCATCTCTGAAGTCACGTACAAGGCAGCCAGTAACCCCTCTCTGAGAGTAAGGTTTGCCTTTAGTTACTAAGTAGCCACCAGCCCTTGTGCCAGCACGTCCTGGTACTTCCAGCCAACAGCGTTTGTGTGGTTTTGCGGGGCTGTGGAATGACGAACCTGCCTTTGAAAGCTCCATCTCTGAAAGCCGATCTTGAAAGCTTTGAAAGCCCGTCTCTGCTGCAACTTGCAAACCCCACGGCTGCGCTTACCCCGGGTGTGGTCCCTCCGCCTCTGTCACATTTACCACGGAACAGCAAACACAGATGCCATGGAGCGAGTGCTGCGTTTCAAGAAAGCAGCGCTACTTCTGCTCAGACAGACAATATCCTGCCCAAATCCTCATGACAAAGCTGTGGCAGTCACAGGGGAGTGTTAAACACCCCTGGCTGGCTATAGGAATACCAAGAGGGGTGTGCTTCAGAGGGGTGATGGGGGCGGTCCTGAAGGATAGGCACTACTGAAGGAGAATGCTGCAGGGGAGCAGCCTGTGCATGCACAGTCAGTGGAGGGGCCACTTTCTCTCTGTGCGCCTGGGAAACAAATCCTCTGAAGGCCCACCTGAATCCAACAGAGGAAAAACCCTGAAATTCTGACTAAACCTTGGCCAAACTGGATTCTCAAATACCACTCAAATAAGCAAGAAACTCTGCGTATGCCCTACCTGTTGTACAAGCTTTCATTCCCTCCCATTCTCACAACTTTACAAACAACAACAGCAAATTCTTTGGCAAAACAGTGCACTTGGTTCAATGAAAAAAAAAAAAACAAATGAAAAAACACCACGGTGGGACCTCACCCTCAGCCAGAAGATCATCAGGAAGTAACTACCAGCAGTAGGTATTCTATATAGTCCAGCATCCCCTGTAAGAAGGCAGAGAGCCCATTCCTGGGAACATGGAAAGGAACTGTCCTTCCCTAGGGACACTCAGAGAAGCATGTGAACAGAACCAGCAAGCTGAAGCCCTAGCCTGAAACCTGTCTGGGGGGAAAAAAGGAAAAGAACCAAAACCAAAACAAAACCACAAACAAAAAGGCCCACCAGCCCCCTCCCACCTCTTCCTCCCAAACCCCACCAAGAAAAACAAATAGAAAGCAAGTGCTCTGCTCCTGGAGTTATGGAGCTCAGAGGTTCATAGCAAGCCACATACTTTCATCCAAGAATCAAGAAAAAGAAGCATGCGGGTCTGCAAAAGAGAACATGTGGGGTGAGCTCTGGGTCCAGCTCAGGACTGGTAGAGAGAAAACCACACTAAGCTGGGTATCTGTATTAGAACCAGGAGTATTGTTGAATTTAAACAACAAAAACTTATGTCTATAAATGGCATATTCATGGCATGAGCCCTGGTAAAGCACAGTTTAGCACTCACCATCAGTTAGATACTGGGTTTTACAATAGTCCAAGTTTATGGATGCTGTAGACAAGAACCCTCAGACAATGCCTGGGACAGGGAGAAGCCAACAGGGCTGGAAGGCCCAATGCTTCTGCAAGATTTAGGTGTTCTCTACAAATGTAAATGTGTGTGATGAATAGATAAACTGCCACTAAACAGGACCTAAAACATCTCTTCTGGCCCACCACTACTGCAAATACCCTTTGCAGAGATGCTGACACTCACATTTCAGTATTATCCATTGAGACAAACCCAAAGCCAGTATTATTTAGCAACAAAAGCCCATGAAGGATCTCATTCTTCTCTCACTGAATTCCAGAGGAATCCTGCTATGGGTTTTAGCAGGGGCTGAGCTGAACCCAAAGCACTGGGTTGCATTGCTTTGTGTTCCTTAGGAAAAACAAACCTAATAAGGGCTGGATTGTCTTGAGAGGAAGGCAGGAGCAGGTCCTCTCAGCACGGATTCACCCTTCATTTTTGAGGTGTTTATGCAGAGCCAAAGAAAGTCAAGACGTCTCTAACGACTTTCTAATCACAGCAGTCATTGATCCTGTGTGAGTGGGATGAAATCTGAAATAAACCTTGACTCAAGACAATGTAGACCAGAGTTTTGTAACCAACTAATGGAAAGAAATTGTTATTCTTTCTCAGAACAATGTACTTTTAAGGAATAAATGAGAAGAAGGAAAACACAGATACTCTCAACAATCCAGTAACCCCTTCCCTCTCCAGGACCCAGATGCTTGCTCCAGGCTGTGAAATGCAGCTGAAAAACTTTTGAGACTGTCAGGATTTAATCCAGAAAAAAAGTTTGAGCAGCCAAATTAGTGGAACAGTCCAAACCAGCACCCTCAGCCTGGGCCCCACCAGTCTTCTTCTTTCCTCTTAGTCAAAATCCACATATGTTATAATTGTTCTCCCAGTCTGTTTTGCTGGGCATACATTCTGGGTCTTGGAAAGACAAGTGTTAAGAGTGAACAATAACTTTTAAAAGGACTACTGACCAGTAATGTATTGGGAGCAAAGTCTTTCAGCACTAGATAGACACATCACTAAGGTTAAACTTCCTCTGTTGTTTGTGATAAATGTTCTTTGCCCTCTTCTTGTCTTAGCAATCACAGTTTGTGCATCACTGATGAATAGTTAAATCCACTTTTTGCTTTCTACAAAATCAATTAACACATCGCTGCATGAGCAGATGGAGACTTCATTACCTGAGGGTGTACAACTGCAGAGAGAAGCAAGTGAGCAGCACACAGTCACCCACACTTACGCCCACAGACTCGAGTGTTAGATGGCTAAGGGGCAAATAGGAGATCCACTCCCTGCTCAGCTATCATATCTTTCCTTCCCTTCCTCTATTAATACATCATCTTTCATTCCCTGCCCTGGAATAGGAAACCATTCGTTTTACCCTATCAGGGCTTGATTAGGCAACTGCTAATATCAAACCTGTGCACTACCAAACCAGCATGACTGTCTTTGGATCAGGTCACAGACATAATCCTGCAGCAGTGAATAGCTGACCTGCCAGTGTGCACTCAGTGATTAGGCAGCTGGAGCCAGGCACCTCACTTTCCCTTCACCCTTGGGTGTGCTCCTCAGTGCTACCCATTTTGCACAGTGCAACCTTCCGTGGTTACAAGATGCTCTGCTTGAAAGTGCTGTGTTGAAAACATTGGCTCAGTGCACCTCTGGCGCCTGCCCCTCTGAAGTATCTTCCAGTTCTTCTTTGTTGGAAGATGTGTTATCCACTGTCTTCTGGACCTTTCTGCATCACAGGAGACACTTTCCAGGTAGGTGGTCTGGCTAAAGTGTTGGCAAGAATGAACTCGTACCCATCATAGAACGTGATCCAGTGAATGCCCATTGGCCCAAGAAGGCCAATGGCACCCTGGCCTGGATCAGCGGTGGTGTGGCCAGCAGGACCAGGGCAGTGACCGTCCCCCTGTACTCGGCACTGCTGAGGTCACACCTCCAATCCTGTGCTCAGTTCTGGGCCCCTCACTGCAGGAAAGACATTGAGGGGCTGGAGCGTGTCCAGGGAAGGGCAGCGGAGCTGGGGAAGGGTCTGGAGCACAAGTCCTGTGAGGAGCAGCTGAGGGAGCTGGGGGGGTTTGGCCTGGAGAAAAGGAGGCTCGGGGGGACCTTATTGCTCTCTAGAACTGCCTGAAAGGAGGGTGCAGCCAGGTGGGGGTCGGCCTCTTCTCTCTGTCTACAAGTGACAGGACAAGAAGAAACGGCTTCAAGTTGCCATAGGGGATGTTTAGATTTTATTAGGAAAAACTTCTTCACTGAAAGGATTATCAAGCATTGAAACATGCTGCCCAAGAAAGTGGTGGAGTTGTCATCCCTGGAGATGTTTGAAAATGTGTAGATATGTCACCAGGGTTTGGTGTGACATGGTTTAATGGTGAACACAGCACTGCTGGGTTAACAGTTGGACTCAGTGACCTTAGAGGTCTTTTCCAACCTAAATGAGCCTATGATTATAACCCTTCCCTGCAAGAGAGGGTCAGGGGTGCAAGTCAGTGCACTCTTTGACTTGATTTGGTAATATTAACAAGATTGGTACTTTGCCCATAGGACCTACGCAACCGTCTGACACCTAATAGACTGCTCAGGCTGGATGACATGACACTGACCTGTGTCAACTCTGGATAATAGAAGTATCTCTTAATCCAGCAGGGACAGCCAGGGAACCACTCTCTGATCCTCTTCAGAGCTCCTGTGGAGCTTGTTATGCTTTTGGAGAGAAGCAGCCACCTGTGCCAGGTCAGACAAGAAATTTCTTATTCCAGGAAACATTAGAGGGATGTCGCTTCATTAGCTTGAGCTAAAGTTCAATTTTTCCACCCCGACACTCTGACAAGGGTTGAAGTTGTTGATTATTACCTGGGCAATAACGGCACGAGAACCTTGCTAGCTTGTGTTGTTTTCTACGTGCTGTCCTCCTTGTAATAAGAAGTTGTTGGTTCTGTGCCAATTATTTTCTGAGGTTTGCCAGCACGTGGCTTGGGTATGACCAGCCTGAGAGAACGGAAGGTGCTGGGGAAATGTCAGCCAAGGAGCAATGGAGAAGTGTGTGTTATCCAAGGGGGGCAGGAGGCAGGGGACAGTCTGAGCCAAGGAGCTTGCTTGCTCCCCGCCCCCAGAGGCACGACCGCATGCTTTTGCCTGCTTACCACATGCTTACTGGCTCCCAAGCCATTTGACTTGGAAGAAAAAGAAGGTCTTGCCCTGTGAGTGCTCTCAAGAAATACAGTCTATTAAACTTGGTTGGAGAGAAAAGTGGCCAAGCAGAGACCCATTCAAATTCAGAGAAACTGGTGACAGACAAGTCACAGTGACTTTGAAAATGCTGTTGGGCCCCAAGTACTTACAATGAGCTTGGCAGGACTCAGAGACCACATCCAGTTAGAACAGGGCTGAACACAGCTGGAGGCAGACGTAGGGCACAGAGCTTTCTGCATCCAGCAACAAATATTTTTGAGCATCACTGACCCCACCATCAGTTTTTACTTGGTTGGCAGTGGCACCCAAAATGAGACTTACCGTGATTACTGGCCAAGGCTGGTGCTTCTGGCTTTACGGCACTAACCAGGCATAACAGAGCTTGTTTAGAAATGTAAGGGAAATACATTTTATTTTGGGCAGAAAACTGCAAATAAAAACATGATTGTATAAATAACTGGGTTTTACCAACTCAAAATCCCCTCTTCAGCAGAAATTCAGACAGTTACAGATTTAAAAATGCAGTAGGCAAAAGCACAAAAAAACCCATCCCAGTTTCGTTATGCAGAGATTGCTTCTAAAATCGGGTTATTTGGGCTGCTTTCCTTCCCTCACAACGGTCCTCTGTTCTTCATCGATAACCACTCAGCTCAGACCCAGGTTTTCTTATTCAAGCTTTTCTATTCAAGCTATGAATTTCATAAACACCTTTGGCAGTTTAGCAGGCTGATGCCTGTAAAACAACCATAATCTCTGCAAGAAATATTTCTGATCCCACCTACAAATACAACCTTGGATTTGGGTTGCAATCTCATTAGTGCATATCTTGTCCAAAACACGTCACAGAAGACATGCAGGAGGTGATGAGTTTTCTGACGGACCTTCTGAGTGCACAACAGAGACAGAAATTGGAGCCATCTGTCTGCAGCATCCCCAGCGCCCACCCTGAGGGACTTCATGATGTACTTGCTACCCACCGAGCCCTGTCCTCATGGAGGAAGGAAATTTCTCTTCTGAAATCAGACCCAGTGCCCCCCAGCTCGGCATGTCTGCCACATGCACTGCTCTGTATTTTGTATTCCCTTTCTGTTGTGCTTTATTCAGAAGTTTCAGGTTCCCATCACAGCTTACCAGGTCACACATGACACGGCAAGTGAGGAAAAAGGCGTGTTGTATTATTTGATCTCGGTCCCACCAGGTTTACCATAAACCCAAAAGTATCCCCTCGAGGAGGCAAGCCCTTTTACTGATCAGAGCACAGCCTGCCGCACTTCACATGTGGCTAGGTGCAAATCCTTATTTACTGGCTTGCTGAATATTTAGCTAAGCTCCAGTATGAAAAAAAAAAGATGCGACAGGATTCACCCACCCATAAATTCGGCAGGACTGTGTCTCTGCTGCTCCTTGTCTTTTCAGTAAGGTGTCCAGGCACGCAGGAGGAGTGGAGGGCTTTGCTCCCCTCTAAAACCCCAGAGATTCCCCCCTTTGCCATACAGATGGCCCCACCTCTGTGCCTCCCTCTAGTCCCAAAGGTATCGTTTGTCCTCCCAGGACACACAGGCTGAGTCCCACAGAGGCACGTGCCCAAGCACGGCTTCTGCAGCGTGACCCTGGGACCCTGCAGTGAAGGCGGTCTGGATATGATCATCCCATCTTAGGAGGGAAGAGAGCTACGGGCAGGGCAGCTGGGACATGCCTCCCCGTCTGAGGGCAAATGACGGCCCTGGTTTGTTTTATTCAGTAGCACAGGCACAGCAGCACAGGACTAATGCTGTGCCAGGCTGGTCAGCCTCAGGGTAGCCTGACCTGCCCTCACTCCTGTCCCTTGCTCTGAGACAAAAAGCTGAGATAAAAAGCAAAGTGTTAAACTGAGCCTGGGAGAGAAACAGCAGCAGGAGCTCCGGGACTCCTGACAAAGGGGATCCATGCTATTAACAGTGTCACAAGG
>VYZQ01056172.1:761-17010 GCA_013400655.1 Mystacornis crossleyi
AGGGAGAAGATTTAAGTTACTTTCTGGCCTCATGATCTGCTCTAGGTTTTAGTCACCAATAAAATCTCCCTTACTGTAAAAAAAGTGCATTTCCGAGTTAATTTTAAAAAGTGCATTTTTAAGTTATTGTTTGTAAAAAATTTACCTGTAAATAAGAATAACACTATAAATAAGGATATAAATGGAAATAAGGATAACAGTAGCAATTGCTGCTGTTTCTTTAAATGAATTATTTACCAAAACCTCAAATAATTTAAACCATTTACCTGTCTTAGGGACTGAGTAATTAATGCAGAATTAGCACTTTAATCTTGTCTCAGTATGGGGTGACTGGTGATGAATGTGTTCTTACTTTATAGTCACATTACAGAACAAAATGTGTGTGAGGTGAAATCCTTGCTGCTGGCCTGGGGTACCAAGAGGGTCTGAAGAAGTGAGTTTAGAGCTGGTTTGGGTGTTTCTGTACCATCCTTTAATTATAATGGAGGTGGAGGCACCCTGGCAAGAATGAAGTACCTGGGTGTGCTCAGATGGGAAAGGTGTCTCAAATAGGGACTTTTCATGGAGTCGTTTCAAATGTTGAATGATGGTATTTGAAAATAATGAAAAAAAAACCCAAACCCAGATTATTCTTGAGCCATAAAACTTGATTGGAAAAAAAAGCCTTTTTGCTAACAACAATTAGGTGTTAGCTAGGCTCTTGTGAAAGCCCAGAGTAAACAGGATTGTGATTACTGGGGATGGTCAGCAAGAATTATGCAGAAGTTCTGCCTTTAAGTGAAAAATGGGTGTTCACATTTGAGCACACTGGGATGAAGAGTTTCTTACTCAAATATACCTATTGGTGGGTTGGGCTCTGCCTGATTTGGATAGACTCTAAGAATAAATTACCATCTGTGCTCAGACTGGCTTCCTTTTTGAAGTTCAAACCATACATAGGTCTCAGATTTATAGGTGGGAGATGAATTTGAGCTTGAGGATGGGCTACAGCCACATTTGGCTGTCATTGGCCCTGCAAATGTGCTCCACAATGTGGTTGATGCCCCAGTACTCACAAGGGTTTTCCAGGACTTGCCTTTCTGTTGTAGGATTTGGGCTTTCCTTCTGGACATTGCGCTGCCATCTGATGAGAAATGGTAGCAGCTAAATGAGCTTTGCAGGGGTTAATGGTATTTTTAATAGACCTGCCTCCTGTCTAGGTGCCTGAGAAGAAAAATCTACAGGAACTCAAGTGGAATTGAAAGGGTGATCCCGGAGAAGAGAATAGAAAGATCTAATTAATAGATTGTAAAACTGAAAAACACTGCTGTGACCATCTGATCCTGAGTAACAGAGGCTGTAGGTCTTCCCTGATTTAACTTATATATGAACTTTATTTTTCTTTTTAAAAGCTACCCAATGCTGATATATTAGTTTCTAGTGATGTAAAATCTTGCAGACACGTTTAAGCTGTGGCAGTGATTAATTTTCAATGTTTAAAAAACTAAAAAGAGGCATAGCTTTATTTTTGGTCTAAATTAGTCTGATTTCACCTTTCATGAATTTCAATTGTGAGTTGTTACAGAACATACTGAGTCAATTTCCATTCTTTTGCTCCTCTTCCAGCAAAAGATATGGTTCTGTTTTCCTTGGAACATTATTTTAAGGTCATTGAGAAAGAGAAAATGAGAGAGAGAAAAAAAGAAAAGCAGGAAAGAAACTGATGGTCAGTGCCAGTATGAGACTTGGGATTTCTTCCTGTGACACTCTTCACTTCACTCAGCTGACAGCAATAATTCAGAGCCATGTTTTGGAAAGGTGTTAAGCATTCATGATACAGCCAGCATGCAGGGAATGCTTAAAAGCACCTCTGCACACAGATTCTTGTATTTCTCATAGCACTTCTGAAGACCCGATAACAATGCTTCAGTACTGAACAATTCTTTCCTCCTACCTTCTCCCCTGCAACTTTTAATCTCTCTTCCTCAGCTGCCCAAGGAAAATCTATATAGAAATGGAAAAGAATGCTATAAGGTTAAGCACTACAGGACTGGGAGATGTCCACACGCAGGAGGAAAAGGAACCATATGAGCCCATAAGACAGATGCAAGTGTTGGTTGGATCACTTCCATATCACACTAGAATAACAGAATCATAGAATACGTTGAGTTGGAAGGGACCCACAAGAGTCATCGAGTCCAGCTCCTGGCCCTGGGCAGCACCATCCCCAAGAGTCACATCCTGTGCCTGAGAGCACTGTACAAATGCTTCTTGAGTCAGGCTGGTGCTGTGACCACTGCCTTGGGGAGCCTGTTCCAGTGCCCAGCCACCCTCTGGGTGAAGAACCTTTTCCTGATATCCAATCTAGACATCCCCTGACACAACTTCACTGTCACTGTCACCACAGAGCAGAGATCAGTGTCTGCCCCTCCTCTTCCCCTCACCAGGAATTTGTATCTGCAGTGAGGTCTCCCCTCAGTCTCCTCCAGGCTGAACAGGCCAAGTGCCCTCAGTCGCTCCTCACACGGCTTCTCCTCAAGGCCCTTCTCCGTCCTTGTTGCCCTTCTTTGGGTGTTCTCTAATAATTTCATATCTTTCTTATATTATGGTACCCTAAACTGTCCCCAGGACTCGAGGTGAAGCTGCCCCAGCCCAAAGCAAAGCAGGACAATCCCCTCCCTGGCCTGACTGGTGCCTGATGCCCCCCAGGACATGGCTGGCTCTCCTGGCTGGGAATCTGAACTCCACAGCTCTCTCTGAGCTATTGTAACCCTCAGCTCAACCATCCACTCGCTCTCTGCAAACCCCAAGGAAAGAACATGACCCTTGCCTGCTGATCTTCACCGTGGATTTGGAATCTGCTCTGTGCCAGCAGAAAGGCATTTCTGGATCCCAGCAGGCTCACCGTTCTTTCCCCTGGCATGTTCCCGTGACATCCTCCTGCTGAGGAAGGCATCTTGCAGCTTATCATTAGGGCAGGCTACATTTCTTGGCTGGCTGGTGCATTTTTAAACTTCAGCTCTCACTCTTGGGACCTGCAACCACAGTTCTCTTCCAGCAGAAATCTCAAGTTTAAAAGCAGCACAACAGATGTGATCATCTTTCAGTGAATTAGCTAAGGTGTGACTACATTGTTCCAGTCAGGTTTGCTAATTTTCTTTCTCATTCTCTTTGCTTCTTTTTCCCCTATTTCTCTTTTTTTCCCTCTCTTTCATTCTTCTGAGTAGAACAACCTTGCTCCTGGATTTGAAGAACTCTTTTTTTGATTCTCTTCAATGAAGCTCCAGATCTTCTAGTGAGAAATAAGGGCTATAATATTCAAGAGGTTTTGGGATTCTAAGAAATACTTCTTTGACTAATCTGACACTATGATTTCCAATTTAATTACCAGAACTGAATCCAAAATGAAGGAGTTTGTATGACAACTAGATGGTAGACATTTTCAGAAAAAAACAGAAGTTTGATATGATACATAGAAATTGTTTGAAAAAAAATGACTTTAGTATGCATCTGCTAAAAATCCAGCATGAATGAGGATTAGAGAGTAAAATAATTTTTTTTCTTTCTCTTCATGTTTCAGTCTGAAGGGAATGCTGCTTTTATAGGTTTTAACTTAGCTGTTTCATTAATTTGAGTTGTGCTACCATGACAAAAATAAGGAACAGGATGTTTCAGCTTTGTTTTTGGCCAATTCTTGTTGTGAACTACTTTCGACCATGAAGCAGGATGAACTATTGATTTTTGACTGCTCAGGTTTATCAAAAACAGTGCATCTGTTCTGTTTCCCATCACATATTTTAAACACAAATTAGGTTTGCAGTTAGTTTGGGAGAAACTTTGTGACCCAGCCATCAGTTCCCTGTGTACTCAGAGACACCTGAAATCCTGCTTAATTTTCTTAGTCCCTCTTGATTACTCAGGAAAAGCTCTTGTTTTTCTTTAATGGGAGCCTTGCCTGGGAATCAGTTTTAGGATGAAGGTCTGTCTTTTTATTCAGCTCTCAGCTGGAGTCCAGTTGACTAATACTGCAAGACAGTATTAATACTTTGCTGTCAGAGCCTGTCACTCCAGAGAAAGCAAGTCTGACTCACTGGAAACTATCCCCAAGAGAAAGAGCCTTTCACAACTGCCTATCCGAATGCATGGAAAGATAAATGCTAGGGTTCAGATTTTCCCTCCAGAGACTGTTCTTCAGGAAAAGTCAAAACAGACACATGCTCGAAGTAGGCTCAATAGATTTTACAAGATATGACATAAACAACAAAGAATTTCTAGCAGTGGCCGTTTGAAGACAGATTTATGGAAGATCGAGGGTTTGAGGATTAAACTCTCTGTTGGCTGGTCTGAGACAACCTGATTATTCTGTCCAGCTGGAAAAGAGATGAGTAGCAGGGTCCATCTCAAGAAAATGAATCTATTTAAATGATGCAGGGCTGTCTTCAGCTGGAAGTGTCGGGGTGACACTGAACATAAACACTCACGGATTGTGGCTTGCACTGATATTCTTAAGTGAACAAGAGGCGTAAGGAAAACCGTACCAGGTGTTAAATTCATCACCTCAGAAAAGGAACAAAGTGAGCAAAAAGTAAATTGAAAGGATGACTCTCTATAGCAGGGAGCAGGCCTTCAGCAAGATTCATGCCATATATGAAATGAAAATTAATGCTACATTTAACTCGATTAAATGTTTTTTTATATAAAGGTACATTGGGATACACTGCTGGATTTTATTTTTCATTTTCACTGGAAGTCATGCAGCCAAACAGATCTCTGCTAACATCTTGAATGTTTGTGTGGAGAGGAAGGAGGATGGAAGGATAGGATGGGAAAAATTATGTGAGTAAAAATAAAAGGGGAAAAATCCAGTATAATGGCATTTTAAAAAGATGCAGATGAAATTCAAACAGCTTCAGATGTCTTGCTCTTTAAAAAAAAAATTATTTAAAGAAAACCATCCTGAAAAACAGGAATTAATTCTTTGTACAAATTTCTTAAAGTGTCACCTGACAGAATGTCTAAAGTATAATTAATTCCTGCACACAGAACCAGAAGATGCTAAGGAGAAACACATTTTCTTAAAAGTAATGCTGAAGGTCATGTCCTGAATATATTTGTACATCTGCTTCTTTCTAGCACAACTGTGGGCAGAACTGACTTAAATCACTATCAACATGGTAATATTGATAAGTCTTGTTTAATTTTTGCTTCTGTGAGTAGTCCTGATGGCTTCTTTTGTGTATCTGTCCACAGTGATGGAGGCAGTGAATCTGTTGTCCTTCTCCAAACAATGCAAGTTCCTGAATGCAGGTGAAGACTCTTCTCCCTGATATTCCCTCTCCTGCACATTCCCCAGTAGGGACTGCTCCTCTAAGGATCCTCCTGGAGGCCACTGACGGGCAGTACCATCAGTGTGATGGAATCTGGGCCCGCCTTTTCTCTGGCTTGTTCCCAGGGTGGCAGCAGTAAAGGTGATGTGCATGGTCCTACTGTCCCTGCCCCAGCCTGTCCCCCGCTGTCCCAGTGTGTTTCCATTTGGCAACTGCTTTTACCCCCTAAGAGATGGAAGAGTTGCAGGTTGATGGAGGAGTTGAATTGCTTTTGGATAAGCTTAAAAACTCCTACAGTAATTCTGTCTGTTACTGTCTTGGGGGGCTTAGGTACATATAAATACCACTGTACCCCAGGCATGGCCATACTTCTAAAGCTGAGAGGCAGCCTAAATCCCAGAGTTTTCACTCATTGCTGCTGGGATTGGAGTTTCCTAATCATGTGGAAAAGGCAGCTGTCCCCAGGTCAACTTTCTCTGTAGCAACAGGGAAATGTAATGTGCAGGATTTTCTCCATGCACTTATCTGTGGGGAATGATGTGGAACAACTATAATGAGTAATTTTTCTTTGGAAAATGATTTACTGGCCGTAATTAAAATGTTTTGCTGTTGCCTACTGCTCTTCATCAAGAAAACCCAAAGCCCATGATGAAAAAACATTGGTATTATAATCACCATTTTACAATGCAGAAACCAAGGTCTGGGTGTCATATGGGCAGGGGTCTTCAATTTTTTTAGCTGGAGTTTAGGACTGTAGTTCTTCAGAGAACTGTGTCCAGCAATATGTAACTAAGGCCAAAGGCAAGACACAAGCTGTTTCAGGTTTATAATAAAAATTTCCTGATTTTCAACTCTTTGCTCATTCCACTCAGCCATGCTAGCTCTCTGAAGTGCTAGTGGTGCGGAAGGAAGAAGATGCTTTAGGATGCTTGATGACTATAATGTAGCATATAAAGCTCTAGGGTGCTTTCAAACTCACAGTGATCTTGTGGGGTGGAAAATTAATCATGCTGCAGCTACTGGGAGAATATATGTATTTTTTTTACATTAACTGCTTGGGTCTTTTTCCAAACCAGAGATAAAGTGCTTCCCACTGCTGGATGGAGACAAAAGACAATGTAATCAACACAAGCAGTAAAATAAGCTGAATAAGCTTCTCGGGACTCCTGATTACTAATGTAATTCTTTTACAATCATTTTTGGCTCTAGAAATAAGAACCATTTGCAAAATAAGCAATTTTTTTAAATGCCACAGGCAGATTGTTGCAAACGTTGGATCTCAAATCCTGGTCTACTCTCTCAAACTTAGCTGCCAATCTTTCCTCGCTACAGAATATTGGTAAACTATGTGTAAATGTACGGACAGCTAAACTTTTGGAAAGCGCATGGAAATTGTTCCATGCAGTCAACATGTATCAGTAGATGCAGCTAAAATAAAATACAGACAGTGGTTTGAGGTTTCTTGAGACTCTTGACATTCCTAATGAAAAAACCTTAGTCAGCTTGCTTTCTTCCACTTCTCTTTTGCAGACTAATTTTGTCTTCTTACACCAGAGGTCTTTCCAGAGACCTCATTCCTACAGCGGATTTTGGGGGCTTTTATGGTCCCGGATTCACCATGTGTAGGGTAATTCACAAATGCTACAGGTTCACACTTGCAGGGTTTAGTTTCCAGCTGAAAACTTGGCTTTACCTAAATGAGGCCCTCTGGGGTTTCTGGCATTGTTGTTGTCTCCTTGTAAGCCCTTTTCACTCCTCTTTCCCAGTGGAATTTTTCAGCCCTTTTCACTCCCCTTTCCCTGCTGCAGCAGCCCACGAGCACTGGGACTTCATATGCTCTGAGCAAGGTCAAGCTTAGCATTTTCCACTTTGGTGTCACTGCGTCACTGAAGGGATGAAGAAATGGAAATCATGTAGTTGTGACAGCAAAACCAACTCCCTGGTTTTGCAGTGCAGCCACCCTTTCATCACATTGCACATCTGCCACCTTCTTGTAATTGTGGGTCAAAACCCAGGTCAAAACCTAATACTGAACTTGGAGGGGAGAATAATTTTCCTTGAGTAGCAGCTGCCTTCAACCTAATCAAGTGCTGCTTCTTAAGACAAGAAAGAAACCAGTTGCAAAAGAATTGGTATTTACCTGTTCTTTGAATTTCAGTAATGGAAGAATATTTCAACCCTAATTTAAATCAGGGTTCTATCGTTTTTAATTATTTTCTGTTTTAATTGCAGTCTGTCAGTCTCAAGAAGTTGCTGCACATCATCCTGTGTCTCCACTCCCTGGCACCAGACCACTTCCACTGCAGGCTCCTACTAAGTGGGAAAATTGGAAGTTCAACAAGAACAACTTAAAATAGAAAGAAATAAATGATCATGAAAGGAAAGGGGTACTGAAAACAAGCTCAGAAAGCCCTGATGTTCATCATTTGGCTTCTCAGCTCTTCATGTGCAAAGCTAAAGCATTTGCTAGAGTGTGCAGAGAAGCTGTGTGCAAGAGAAAGGTCAAGTGTAATTGTGAGGGTTGGCACCTTCTCAAAGATTCCCATGAAATATTTTGTCTTGCAAGTCAGCTGTTTCCTGACAAAAACTGGGCACAAGCCTTGCTAGCCCATTGCTCTACCACAAATTTAATTTGGAGGCTCATAAGACAGCTCAGTAAGATGAAAAAACATGAATCATCATAGTAATAATATTTTATGATTTTTTTTATTTTTCACAGAATGGTTTGGGTTGGAAAGGACCTTAAAGATCATCTTGTTCCAACCCCCTGCCATGGGCAGGAACACCTTCCACTAGACCAGACTGCTCCAAGCCCTTTCTAACCTGACCTTGAGCACTTCCAAGGATGAGGCAGCTTCTCTGGGCAACTGGTTTGCCAGTGCCTCACCAACCTTACTCTCAAGAATTTCTTCCTTATAATCAATCTAAATCGAATTTCTTTCAGTATAAATTCATTACCTCCTGTTCCGTCATTATGGTGTTATGGAAGAAATTGCTACTACAAGGCTTATTTTGACCATATGTCAGGTTCTGTATGCTTTTCCGAAGTGAAAAATGATCTTTGGAGTTGCGTAAAGATGCTGTAGCTCATTGCCATCACTGAAACTTTAGAAGTAAGCACAGTGTAAGTGCAGAGCCTTATCCATGGCCTTATGGCTACCTGTGTTTATTCCCATTATTAACTATAAGTGAGTAAAATGAAAGTCTCTGCCCCAGTGCCAGCTTACTTGTACAACCTCTTTCATTGTGGTATCCAACCCCCTAGGTATTCAAACTCAGATGGAGCAGTAATACCCTCACTCAGCCCTTCATCTACTCACTGACACTTGGTGGCTTTGGTAGGTTGGTGAGGCGTGAGTTCCCACTGGGGTAAATTTCCAGCTGTGTGTGGTTCCTGAGCAGTTTCTAGCCCTCTACAGGAAGTGGTGCCCCCATTCTCTGGTGTTTCCACTGGAAAGTAGATATCCTTGGACAGTCCTTAGGTGGGGATGGGGGTGGGATGGGGAAACTGCCAATTAGAGTGAAGTCCTGGGAGGACTTGGGGTGTGAACACAATATTCAGCTTCATTAGCACAGTGCATAAGCAAGTGCAGAGGATGGAAGCCTCCTGTGGCGACCTCTTGCTCTCCCAACAACTGTTTAAAGAACCCCAAACACAGCAGATTCCATGGATAAAGCTGTGAGAGCAAAGCTCATGGGTGAGTAAAAGAGCTTTCCTTACCAGGCATGAATCAGTGTCTGGACTCATGCAAGACTCAATCCCATTTCAGATGCAAATCAGAGTTTTCCATGCTGTCATTAAATGGCACATCCAGAAGCACAAGGAGCATAGAAGAGATGCTGAACAGCCTGAGGATGAATGCCCAAATATTAGGTGATGTTGTGGAAAGTATTTCTTTTGCTTGAAATGTATCTCATCAGCATCACCCCGATCTTCTCTCTAGTCAACATTTTTACCTGTTTTCCCCCCAAATATGTACTGAGAAGTACCATCAGTGATGCTGGAATGTGAGGCAGAGGTAACTCGAGCAGCAGCGTGTGCTGCTGTTCTGGTCCCATTCCTCTGGCATCTTCTGTCTCTTCCCTTCACTCTATACAGATGTACAGATGTTGAATTGTCCTGCAGACAGGGTTGTGCTTGGATGGAGTTTGCCACTATGGGCTCTGTAGAACAGAAAGGAAGTCTTTGAGACATTGCAGACCATCTTTTTTAATTCCTGCTGTTTCCTGGAGGTGAAGCAAAGTAGAATGCCAGTAAATAACAAGAATCTGCAGCAATTTGTACTTCAGTGACACAGAACTTCCCCTTCAAAGTTGCTTAATATGCCATTTTCTTTCTCTTGCTTTTTCTGTGACTGTATATTGAATTTCTGTTTCCCCCCCACTTTCAATTAATGCAAGATGAGCCTTTTTTCAAAGGCCTTGTAGGAGTCAGGCACCCATCTCTCAGTAATTTTCCATCTGAGCTGGCACCAAATTTACTTAGACAACTCTTGAAATCTCACACGTAGAGTTTGATCGTTAACTAAAGAGTCCTTAGTGGAAACTATGATTATTGCAAAGGTTACTGGCAATAAACATTACTTTGTTACGCCTGTGACGTGTGTGCAGTTGATTCATTACAATAATGACACTCTTCACCTAGGTAGCACTTTTCATCTGAACTGAAGGCTGAGAGTCAATATTTCCATTTTGCTGCTGTTTCATATAAATCTCTGCATTTGTCATTGACAAATGAAAGAGCTTCAGAAATGTTTTCCCCATCATTTGTCTCCTGGAACATAAAACAAACAAGGAAAGCTCATGTTGTATCGCAAAGAGTAGGAAAAAATCCCCGAGTTTTTTGGCTCAGAGAACTTAGTAATGGCAGATATGACGAAATAGCTGAGGGACACGCTGGGCCCCAACTCACTGTGAGGGAAGGCAGTCAGCGCACGGACCGGGATGCCCTTTGTAGGTCCTGGGGCACCGTGTGTGGGCCTTCACAGCATTGCCTGCCCCTCGCCTTTGCGGTGCTCTGGTACGGAGATAATGGGGTTTTGCTCCGGTACTCTCCAGCATTCACTCAAAATCAGCATGTAACAGTGAATCATTGTGACATGATGTTCCTTTTTCAAGCACTGCAAGAGGCATGTTTTCCAGATAGAGTTCAGTTTGTTTTCTTTTATGTGTGACGGGAACCACACTTGGTATTTGCACAGTTTTAACGTTCCCCTGCAACCACAGCTCTTCAGGCTTTTATTACATGTGAATCAAATGTGTATGACACACACCTTTGTCAGCTGGAATGCAGGTAAAAGAAGGAGTAAGTGCAGGAGCAGCTCTCCGGGTAAAAATTGTGTGAAGTACTTTGCATGCCACCTATGCTGAGTTTTTCTTTTGCACAGCAAAAACAGGATTTTCATTATGGGTTACTCTGTAAGTAAAATTAACATAAGAGCCTAAAAGCACATATCTTTTTTTTTTTTTTTTTTTTTTTTTTAAGGCATCAAGCAATCAGTTCCTAAGGACAACACATCCTTTAATCTGTTTAATCTGTTTGTTGATGTGTCTAAGGCTGTTAGAACCGGCTGTGCTGGAAAGTGCACAGATGCACAGTCCAGAGAGAAAACCCAAAAGTCTGGGAGGAAGGCAGAGCACTACGTTTCATCATTAGGAGTTGTATAGGAAAAAAGCTTGCAAAATCTGGAATTAATATGAAAAATCATTCCCAACATTTCTGGCAGACAGGGTCTGCTTCCCCTTCCGTCTCTGACTTTTAACGTAAAAAAGAAAAAGTGAT
The DNA here is from genome assembly GCA_013400655.1 of Mystacornis crossleyi. NCBI lineage: Eukaryota > Metazoa > Chordata > Aves > Passeriformes > Timaliidae > Mystacornis > Mystacornis crossleyi. Next base: position 11,850 of record VYZQ01056172.1, read on the forward strand.
GTCACAGAAGTAAAAGCGACAAGAAAGCCACAAAGTAAAGTAAAAAATACACATAATTAAAAGCATGCCAGTGAATTGCTGTTCTGTGGTTTCTGTAATGCAGACCCCATAGGAGGATGCACTGCGTGGGATTCTGAATGCAGCTACAACTCTGGAGTTCTTTTTCCCTAACTCCAGTGATGTGTCCTCAGGGCAAAAGATATTCCTCCCAAAGATGGTTTAAAAACATTTAATGGAGTTTTTCCATGAGACAAGCTACAAAAAATACCCTTCAATAAAATGAGCAAAGAGTTCATGATGGGATGCTCTTACTGAAAGGAGCCTCCAGCAACAGCAACAAAAACTGGCTGCAGAGTCAGCGATGAATAGAAGCTCTTCAAAGGCCTAGAAAAATAAAATCATTCAAAGACTAATGGGTCATATGAACCTTAGCTGCTTGCCATGAACTTGCATTACATGTCTGAGGTTTTAAAAAACTACTGCTGCTATTGCATTGATTCCATGGTTGTAGATCTCTCCTCTCCCAGCTGTGCCCTGCAGAAATTAGATTAGTATCTATCTAGTCCATTCACTGTCATCTTCACACTTAGTTCAAGGAAAAATGTTGCAAATTCTACAAATTTTCCTCATTTTTATTCACAATTTTTAGAACAAAAGAAAAGAGCTACAAGAAGACTTGGGTGCTTTCTTATAAGGTATCAGAAATGGAGAAGTAATGAAGTTTGGCACAAAAAGATGCTTTGACATACCAGATTGCATTTGTAAAATTTATCAAACCTGTTGAAGTTTTAATTGCAAAATTTTATTGAATTGGAAATTTACAGTGTGGCAGTAAATACAGCAGGAACTTCCACCCTGTATCTTCATGTAACTGTCTTGGAATTAATTTAAAATCTACAAGCTTAGGGCTGAATTTGGACACCAAAGCTGAAGTTCACAGGGGTGCAGAGGGTGGGTAGAGCAGTGTGAGGTGGACTGGATAGTGCTGGAGAACAGACTTGGGTGGAGAGAGTATCAGGCGCTCTGGAAAAAAGCTGGGTTCCCTGATCTTCTCAGTGGCATTCCTGCAAAGACTAGCAGGAGTTGTGAATGTAAACCCAGCAAAGAGAGAGCAGGTAAGAGTGAGAGCATCTTAAAATCCCAGATACCTGAATTTAATTCCCTGAGTTCACTAGAACAGCTTTGTTCACAGTACATTGAAGGTGCTGTAGCTAGATAGAAACATGCTCAAGTTGCACTCGGGGGGATTAGATTTGATATTTGGAAAAATTTCTTCATGGAAAGAGTTGTGAAGGATTGGAATAGACTGTCCAGAAAAGTGGTGGACCCACCACCCCTGGAGGGATTTAAAAGGATGTGGCACTTGGAGATATAGATTTGTGGTGGCCTTGGCATTACTGGGTTAGCAGTTAGACACGGTGATCTTAGAGGTCTTTTCCATTGATTCTATGATTCTATGCATAAAATGTGGGAATGCACATATAAATACATAAAGAATATGGATGTAGAAGGAAACTGGCCTAGATCCTTGCTTTGAGGCCACCCTTACACCTACCACCTTGCAGCTAAAAGGGCAGGTATAATCAAATGCAGAAAAATACTTTTCCTGCTTCAGAATGAACTGAGGAGAAAACAACCCAGAGAGTTTAGTTGCCTTCCCTGAATTTGGTTATTTGTCTTTGAGATACTGTGATAATCAAGCCATGTTTGGAAGATAAAAAGGGAAAAGGAACATTTTCTCTTTTATAACTGGTGAAAAATAGTTCACTTTGAATGGAAGTTCTGCTGTGAGGGAGAATCATTGTGGGATGGCTGTACTGTGTGAGATGAGTTGTTGGGCTACTGCAGCTTGTTCTGGCAATGATCTACTCAATGAGGCTGGACCAGCAAATGGTAATTTCTGTGGTGCTTTTCTAGGGGGGTCATCTTCTGTTTAATGCTCTCCTAACAATGTTTTACCCTATTTGATAGCAGTATCCCTGAAAGTATCCAAAGAGCTTATTTAAAAGGAAATATAATTTAGCCAAAATGGAAAGTAAAAATATCTTATGTCGTGGTTTTTTCCTTTTATATCTGCCTGGGCATCAAAGGGCAGAAAAATTTCGGTTTTGGCCATATGTTACACATGTAGATTTCTGTTGTTAGTGGTGCCTAGCCCAGGGAAGGAGTTCATCCGGCTCCATGAAGGCTATTAGAGGTACTGTTGTGCAGATCTACCTGGAAAGTACATTAGTACATGGGTGGAGATAGCTAGAACTTTTGGAATAAAATATGCAAACAACTGAGTTTTATTCTGAACTCACTCTTCTTTTACACTTTGGAATATTTTAAGTTTTCTTAGCACATTGCCTAATTTTTCCAGCATATACTCAAACACTCTGCATGAAATGGAAGCTGTCTTTGCCTTCCTTTGCATCTGTCACAAGCCCTGGCTTCATGCACATTGGGTGAGTGCTTTGGCTGTGGTTGCTTAGATGCATATTGCTCCATCTTTGTTTGTCCTGTTTAGTTTTACATCTTCTGGTATCTTTCTCCGCTCATCTGAAAAAGATCTTTCCAGCTCAAAACAAGCACTGTTGTGCAACTCCTTGAGAGCTGATCTGTGGTAGTTTGGAGGGGACAGGGAGCAGTTTCACAACATTGTCTAGAAACAAACACACACATCTTTCATCTTTCTGACCCCTCAATTGGAAAAGTTAATCTCATCAGAAAAAATGCACACTGTCTTTTCAAAATAAAACAAATGTTCCTGAGCCTGTTGTTTGGTTTGTTTTTTGGTTTTGAAAATGGGTGCTACACACAGAGTTACAGAACTGAAATGTCTTGTGTGATGTCTGATGCTTTCAGAAATAAGACTTGAGAGTGGAGGAGAACATGTGTATCTGCTTTGCATAGCAGACAGTCCACAAAATGTTGTATTTATAGTTAGAGAAGCAAATAAAACTTCACCAACAGCTCATCTGCATCTTGGTTATGGATTTGCAATAACCTCCAAGACAGTGAATGATTCTGACTTCCTGAAATGCCATTGAACCCTTGTCAGTCCACTCCATCCTGCAACGAATTTTATGAGTGCAGGAAGTCAGCAGTGGCTTTTCTTGACTTTTTATCACTCAGTACATGTTTCTAGAGGGATACAGGAGTGCCATAGGATTGAACTCTTGTTACATTTTCCCTGATTTGTGCCACCTATTGCTCAGTATTTGATAATTTTCTGTTTTTATCAGCTACAAGAACTTGCTGTGGCAATTTCACAAATAAACCACAGCTCAGTGGTAACTGGAAGGTGTGGGAATTCTGTGCAGTCCTTGAGTGCTCTCTGCTTTCGGTTTCCTTAAGACTTCGACTGGTAGACTTTTGTATACAGAGAAAGCTCCAGGTACTATAATCAACATTCTGTGAATGTGGGGTTCTGAAACAGCTGTTTATGTGGATAAAGCGTTTGATAAGTTACCAGGGACAGTTTATGGGTGGTGTTTGTGTTCTCTACACGTTGTGCTAAGTGCCGTTCAAACAGCCCTTGACTTCCAGCCAACAGATGGGGAAGTCATTAGCCATCGGATTTGAAGAACAGTTGCTTTCTGTGTTTACAAAGCCCTGTACATGATCTGTTTGTTGACAAATTGTAAACTGAATGGGAAATGTCTGATGTCTTCTCAAAGCAACTTATGTAAAACATTGCAGGAGTCAGCCTGGGGTTAATTTAAAATGCTTCAGGTCTTGTCCAGCACAGGGCTGAGGGCTGCAGCAGCTGGCTGAGAGGGGGACAGATAGGTGGTGGGAAAACAGGAGCCATCTGGAACAACAGCACAGGCCACTTTGTGACTAGGACACAAAGTACATCCTCTAAAAGCACATTTCCGAAGTCAATAATGTTAATAGGTGTAAGAATAGCACCCCAGGTACATAAATCTTACCAATCTCTAGTCTCATTTATGCATCTGTAACACATAATTTGTGCTCTGCTCAGACTTGGCAGAGTTGTTGGGGTAATAATTTCTCCAAAGTAAACCATTGTGGACAATCTCTAGAAAGTGTTACTGACACCACGTTTGGCATTGCCCTTTTCTTTTTTTTTTCTCATTGCCTAGATTCCTCAGCACATAAACACATCATCAAATTAATCCTAGCATTAAGGGGTTTACCTTAGCAATGGTATTGGCTCATTATATTTAATTTATGGGTAAAGAGTCACCAATAGTTTGCAACATTTCCCTGTGCTGTAATAATGCATTCCACTTTCTGAACTACTGTCCAGAGGCGGAAGAAAATGCAGAAGAAGTGCTGTGTCAAGGTATGTGGTGAGTTGACTTAGTAGAGGTAAATGAGCTCAGATGAGCATTGTTTAATCAGCTGCCACTAGTTATTTACATATTTGTACATATTGAATTATTTTTGTGTTTAAAAAAATCCATGCGAGAGGAGAATTTTTAAAAGATTTAAATAGGTTGGGTACAGTAATTTCCAGCGTGACTCAAACATCTTATTATTCCACTATAATTTCCTTTGTAATACCCACACATGTGACTGTCTCAGTCCTTTCCCCTGACAGGATTTGCAGATCAGGTTATTATTTGTGAAATACATAACAGAATGGTTGGCTGAGACAGGTACAGTTGGGACACTCATGGTTTAGGTATCTTATGAAGGGGCATTTCAACAATAAAGAGGTCATACATGGTGCAACTTGGCTTTGAATCACCACCAAGTAACAGAAGTGGAATTTCAGCCTGCTCAGCACAGTGACCACACAAAATACCAGGCAGAAAACAGCCTGGAATTTCTCAGTGTTTCAGAAAATATATTGCAGATATTTCCGTACTTTCCTAGCAAAATGTACTATGAATGAATTGCTGTAAACATGGATTTACCTTCCTCAAACAAAATAGAAAACACCATTCTTCTGCTTTTCACGGATGTTACATTTTTATCAAAAGGAGAGTAAGTCACAGAAAAAGCTCTTTTTTTTCCCCTTGATAGTTTTTCTGGAGCAGGACCTTGCAACATCTTGGAAAATGTCACTGAGCATTACATTCTGAGTGCACACACATCGAAAGAAGTTGGTGGGCATGATAGTCAATTAGAAAAACCAGCAAGAACCACAATATTACAGAGGCAGAGATGTATGTGTAAAATAATTTTCCATTTATTAAAAAAACAT
>VYZQ01056174.1:0-22473 GCA_013400655.1 Mystacornis crossleyi
CAGTCCTTGCCAGTGCTGTGCAATATGCTTCCCTTTCTCCCAGAGCTGAACAGAGCACCAAAGCAAATAAAGCAGCCTGCCCCATCCTCCCCTCTGGCTAGAGTTCCTCTTCTGGACTTCGGGATTTAGCATCCTTTTCCAAATGCAGTGGGTGAGGAAAACTACATGTTGAATGAAGGAAAACTCTGCATTTTTACCTGTTTAAAAAACTGTTGCTTCATGGTTAAGTGCAGAGCTTCCCTTCCCACCACTTGAGAAGCCTGACTGCTGCAAGAGTGATGGGTGCCTGGGTGGGAGCTTGAGCTGGTTTTGGAAACCCCCAGGACCACCAGTAACTGGGCACTGTAACCAGCTGCCAGTGTTGCACTTCCCCTTTTCTGTGAAGCAAATGAGAGGGCACATCTGCTTTCTCTGTGTTTATTGCGTTACACTGAAGCAAACCAGCATGTGGTTATTTGCAGTTATTAGCTGATTATTTCACCAAGTCTAAGGAATACAAAGAAAAGCAATTAAATAGTTCAGGACCTGGTTATCACTGAAGGGAGGCTCAGGCTGTGTGACTAGACAGGATGAGTCCCATGCCAGGCTGAGCCCCCCGTGCTGCCCACGCAACGGAGGCAGCAGCCTCCATCAGCTGGGTGCATTTTGAGCGCACAGGAGCTAGTGACGTCTACTCTTGCCTCATGTGGGAATGCAACCCAAGTAATTTCCTGGGAGTAACCCGGTGAAATCCACAGCCTGGAGATGTTCATCCCTGCCCAGAGGGGTCCAGTGGTGATCACACTCAGTGTTGTCATCCCTTGTGCTGAAAGCTGCTCTGAGAAACCAAGGTTGGGCGACTCTGCTGGCTCATGCAAGATGGGACTTTGCTCATGTCTCTCCCAGGTGTTGGTCATTCCTATACACCTCTTCCCCCCTGTCACACAAAACAAGACTCATGCCTCTTAAATAATGACCTCTACCAAGATTCTGGAGATGCTTCAAAATGGTCTCCTTCCTGTCATTCACGAGGATGGAGAGGTGGTAGGTGAGCCAAAGAGCTGCTGGTGCTGCTGGAAGGAGCAAGTCTTGTAGGAATAGAAAGCCTGAAGTCATCATCTTAAAATGTAGTCTTCAAGGATGGTGGCCAGAGAAACCCACCTGAAACACTGAAACTGCAAAGCACATCAGGATTTTTTGGTTGACTTTGATGTGTCTGTAGGTTTTGTTTAGCTGTAGAAACTCAGTTTGCTAAGGAAATTATTGACATTGATAGCTACATTGTATAAGCCTTTTTTCTTGCCTTTTTTTATTTTTAAATTTTAATTTTCCCAGCTGTGCCTGGGGGCCCAAAAGCAGCAAATCAGTGCTGGCAAGATGTTTGAAGAGCCTGGAGGGTGCACAGCCTCACCAACCCTCCTCTTTGTAGATATTGTTCAGGTGGGTGCAGATTTCATTGGTCACCTTCTCAAAGGACGCTTTGCAGTCTCCGCCAAATTTCTCCTCCATCAGTTGTAAGATAATGTCACAGATAATCTAAACAAGGAGAAGGAAAGAAACAACCAGTGTGAACTTTTCTCCACATTTGAGGTGTAAGAACTTACCTATCTTGTATATCTTTAGTTGGGATTCTTGGAGGGCAGAAAGCGCTGCAAGAACAATTCACAGCACATGGCCTGCAGAGCTTGTAACAGGGCATGGAAAACAAGGTGCATTATAGAATTCACAAAAAAACTGCTGATGGTGTTTTTAACTATCCTGTATCTAGTAAATGTTAACTGCACCTATCACTCATGGATGGCTGTATAGGACTGATGCACTTTGTCCATCCACTGCAATCCTTCTCCTGGCAGGGGACTGTCCCAAATGTTTAGAGGCCACAGTGAGCCCCCTTGCTGGACACCTTTGGAATATATGGCTTGAGGGGTAGGGTTCTTCCTGATCTTTCTTACTCCTTAGCTATCTAACACTCTGTAGCAGAGTTCAGTTGTCCTTGCAGTCGCTAGGTAGGTACTATACTTTGAAATGCCAATTCCTTTTCTGTGCAGCATTTATTGTTCATTTGGAAATAATCTTTGCCAGAAGGTGCCTCTTTTTGCTGTGTAAGGCAGATGAAATAATTATAAAGTCACTCTGCTAGTGACCTTAGGTAGATCTGGGCAAGTAATTTGATCCTGTGTTTATTATTTGTGTTTATTTAATGATGACAATGCTGTTGCCACTGTTGCTCAATAACAGCTGGTTTAGTTATCCTAGAAAAGCTCAGTTCCTGTTATGAGATAAAAAATACATCAGGGACTGAAGTCCAGTGTTAAACTGCTTTTCTGTATATCTTGTTATTAAATGGCAGGTGTGGGAATCCGATTGCACTGAGAAAACCCACGACAGCTCATGGGCAGCTGTGCAGCTCCCACCTGAGCAGACCTGCCTGCACCGCATCTCCTGCACAGCCATCTTCCCCACCAATGCCAGATCTCTCACTCCTGCCATCTTCCACCATCAACCATCTCACCTTCCACCACCTCCATTCTCTCAGGCATATATATATGTATTCCTAAATACAAAGCCTATTTTCCTCAGTTCTACCCCTCAAAGGGGAAAACATGTCCTCCTCACAATTACACCCTTTGGGAAGAGGGCTGCCTACTCACCCTGAAGTTTTTGGGGTCAATCTTCAGTTGGGTGGCATGTTTCTTGCCGAGTGGGGTCACTATCCCAAGAAAAGCCTCAGAGTTGTCCAGGTGTTGCACCATGTTGTTGATGGCACTGAAAACCTTCTTGCCATGGCCCCTGACTTGATCTGACTGTTTCATCTCTTCGGCAGAGTCCATGCCTTTGAAATGTGTGAAGTAGGATTTGGTGTCTGGGTGCTCGGTAAACATCCTGTTGAGGAGCGAGAGACGTCCTGACTTGTGGACCGAGGTATCAAAGCAGACATGGCTACACATTCCAGGCCTTGCCTTACGCATTTATGCCCCTTTCCCCCTTCTCTTTATTAGAACAGAAACTTCGGCATTCCTTGTTTGTCCTTTGCCTTTTGCACCTGTGCACAGCCCCCATGCACAGAGCAGCCAATCCTCTCTCCCTTGCCTCTCCTCAGGGCATTTCCTTTGCTCATTCCACCTTAAAATCTATAATGAACTTATTCCACTGCTTCTAGAGTGACTATTTCCTCAGTGTTAACTCTGTGTGACTTCCACAGAGAAGTGGGAGCACATTCACATGGGGTGACTGTGACAGTTTAATATTCCCAAAGATGTTCTGGACAGCGGATATGACCACTGTGATACCGGTGGGTGTTTTCATGGAGAAACCCTACTATTGATTTTGTTAACTAACCCCTTCCTAGAGTCCACCACAAAGCTCTCTTACTGCCCATGATGGATTGTTCTTTGAGTATGGGGTATTGCTCATCACATTTATTCAAAAGTAACACAAGTCAGTGTGTTTGAAATTACCTTTGATCAATCATCTTGGTCAAACTCTTTTTATAAAAGCAGTTTGCTCCATTGGGTAAGCTGGTTATCCACCTGAAATATCCACAGCAAATTCCACATTGCATTTCACAGAGTCACAAAATGGTTGGGCTGGAAGGAACCTCTGGATGTCGTGTGGTTCAACACCACGGGTCAAGCCAGTTGCCCAGGACTGTGGCCAGGTGGCTTTTGAGTATCTCCACGTAGGGAGACTAAACAACTTTTTTGGGAAACTGCTGAGTGCTCAGTTGCACTCAGAAGTAAAAAAAAGGGTTTCCTGATGTTCAGAGGGAACCTCCTGTGTTTCAGTTTGTGCCCGTTGACTCTGGTCCTGTCTCATGGCACCACTTAGACGAGCCTGGCTCTGCCTTCTTTGCACTCTCCCTTCAGATCTTTATGGATACATTGGTAAGATTCCCTTGAGCTTTCTCTTCTCCAGGCTAAACAGTCACAGCTTTCTCAGCCTTTCTTTACTGGAGAGATACTCCAGTCCCCTCATCACCTCCCTGGCCCTTTGCTGGACTCTTTCCAGTATGGCCATGTCCCTCTTGTCCTGGGAAGCCCTGAACTTCTCTGTAGGCGGGTCTGGGGTTGTAGGACACTAAAGCAAAACCTTCTAGAGTAAATTACCCCAGGGAGGCAAACTACTGGATGCTGCTAACATTTTATGGCTGCTGACCCTAACTGTGCGCAGGTTGTGTAGCCTGCAGAAGGAAAGAGCACCATGTAACACTTTGTGAGGGCAATCCAGGGACAAGGTGTGATATACAAGAAAGCCAGCGGGATGGGTAAAGGTCTGACAACCAGAAACAGTATTTGAACTGATTCATGCATATGGAGGTGATGTAAGTCCCAGATGAGAGTGGAATATGTGAAAGGTAAACAGAAGAGAGGGAAACAGGATGGAGAGGAAAGAGTGGAAAGCCCACAGAAAGGGTATAATACAATGGAACAGATGGACTGAGGCTGAAGGAGAATCAGAAGTGAAATACTGAGGTTAAAAAGAGCATTAAAAGAGTTTAGAGGTAAAAAGGAAGAGGGAAATAAGGCCCATGTTTTGTTCCCATTCTCTTTCATACCACACTTTCTTTTCTTTACCTTACATGGGTGAAGAAATTGTTCTTGTCTCTTCTTCTTTTCCCACCCCCTTACCCCTTTCCTTTTATTTTTCCTTGTGTGGATTGCTTCTCTTCCCAGCAAGGGTTGCATGAAAAACATCAAGACACGCTCCTAGGCAGTATCTCCATCCTTCTTGCTGTTCCTCCTTCACCCCTCTGGGGCAGCAGTTGGATGGGCTCTTTCCTTACCTGACCAGCACAGTTGTCCCATTGTCCTCAGCATCCACATATATCTTCTCCCAGGCACCACGGGCACTTTGCACCTCTGCTTCAGAGAGCGACATGATGGAGGAGATGTTGGCAACAGAGGGTGCAGCAGGAGGGAGAAGGACAGAGAGGTCCTGGCAGGGTCTTTCTGCTCCAGTTCTCTCCTCAGGGCTCTCTAAATACTGCCCTGGGGATTTAAGAGATCTTGAAGGGTCTCTTTGTCTCCGTTGTCCTCAGTCACATTTCTGCAGGTTTTAGAGCTACCTAATCACTTTTAATCAGGAAAGAGACCAACCACATGAGGAGGGACGACTAGCCCTGTAGTCGTAGGTCAGGTGCCAAAGCAAAGGTCTCGCTGTCTGAGGAGAGAAGAGAAAAAACGCAGTTTTCAGTGGGGAAAAAAGAGATCAATTCTCTTTCCCTCTCACCCCTGCCAAAGCCAGTGCTTGGCTCCTCTTTCCTGATGGTGATCCTTGCCCAAGAACTACTTTTCCTGGTTTTCTCCCAAGAGTGCTGCTGTGCTGAGGGCACTGTCGTGCCCTGCCATCCCCTCTCCCCAGCACTCTTTGGTCTTTCAGGCAAAGATCCTGTTTCTAGCTCCAGCAATTCTCTCCAGTCCTGCCTTCATGCCAAGGTCACTGCTTTCCCCACAGCCCTCTGGTCTGACAGGGGCTCACCCCACAGCTGCTCCCAGCCTTGGCCCCGTCAGGGTGGGAGGCTTTGCCACCCCAAAATGACAGCATTGCAGGGATGGTGATGGCACCGTGGCACGGCATCCATGGCCATAGTGCCCTGCAAAGCCACTTCATTTTAGCACTGGAGATAAATGGTGCAGCACAGCCAGGCATTTCACTTTCCTAACCCTCTTGGCTTGCAGCTGGGATCTCTGTCCTATCTCTGAGCCCTGCCTGCCTGGGAGAGAGATAATGGGCAGGAGAAGGGTCAGCATGGAGCTGCAGACAGCATCTCTGGACCTGTTACAGTCACGGTCACTTGGAACTGGAGACAAAAAGTTTTCATGGATTATCCATGCAATGCCTGGGCTTGACCTCTGGCAGGAATGTTCTGGTTAAGTCCAGGGCACGCACGCAAAATAAGGGCTAAGGGGCTTGAGAAACTGCTGCGGGATGCTGAGGGCAGACAAAACCTCATATTGTTTGGGATGGTTTAGAGGAGGGAAGGAACAGGTGTGAGGGGAAAATATGCAGCATGTCAAGATAAACCAGCCTGATACCCCAAGGCAGAATGAAAAGTGCTGGCTGCAAACTCACGGAGACCAACTGGTCTTGGTGGGGTTGTGTCCCACTGCTGCTGCTCCCACTGAGGGAGGCCTCAAATGACTTCGCTGAAATTCGTCCCCACTTACCTCCCTCTCCCTTTTTACCACACAGCAAACAAAGAGCAGTCTGATAGAAAGCTGCAAAGCAGTTGTAGGTGCCCCATCCTTGGAAGAGTTCAAAGCCAGGCTGGATGGGGCTTTGAGCTACTTGGTCTAGGGGAAGGTGTCCCTGCCCACGGCAGAGGGGTTGGAACAAGATGACCTTTAAGGTCCCTTTCAATCCAAAACATTCTGTGATTCCCTAGGAGAATTCTCCTCTGCTCTCCCTCACTCTCCTCTGGGACATTGCAGTATGAACATGCTCCATCCCTTGATATATAGTTAGACATCCTGTCGTGGGCCAAAAAAATACCTGTTTTGACTTGAGAAATTTCAATCCAAATTATTTATTGCCAAGGAACAAACCAACCAACACTTAGATGCCTCACTTCCCCCTGTCCTGTTACTTTATCCCGTGCTGCAGGTTACAACCAGACCCTTTGGTGAGACCATGGGTGGTGCAGGAGCTGGGGTTGGTGCACAGGGATCCCTTTGCTCTTGCTGCTCCTTGTGTCCTGCTCAACTGCTCCAGCATGGGCTCTTCCACTGGTCATCATCCTGCTGGATACTGTACCTGCCCTGGACTTGTCTCTTCCTTTTCAGTATTCACTGCCCATTCTTACACATTTTTCCATGGAGGCACCCTAAACTTACTTGGTTGGTCCAGTTTTGGGGTGCACTGGGTCAGTTTTCTCTGGGGCCATGCCAGGTGTCAGCAGCACAGGGCAGTCCCTGACCAGACAAAGCAAAGACATCCTCCCTCAAGCATGTCACCATGCTCTCTCTCTGACAGGCTTTTCTAGGCTTCCATCCTCTGATGTTACTTCCGCTGTTTTGGAAAATTATCTTCGATTTTCCCCTTGCATGATTTTCTGAGTGCTTGTAAAATGAACACAAAAAATCCCTCATAAGGTTTTGACATCTCTAACAGAGCTATGCACATCTAAGCTACACCTCAGCAATCTCTAGAAATTGAAACAAAAAAAGCTCCAGAAACCTATTTATTTTGGCCCGGAAATGGAATAGCTATGAAAAATGAGCTGTTTAACCATGAAGTCGATGTTGATGCCTCCCCACGTGTGGGCAAGAGGACGCCTGCTTGGTTTATTTCTATTTCCTCTCCTGTGGTTTGTGTTGGTTATTATTGCAAAGGAAGTGAATCCTCTCAAGTGTAATCTCTATCGCATGAAGAGACATATTTTCTAATGGGGGTGAAGCTCCTCAGGATGTTACCCTTAAAGAAAGGAATCCTGGTGTGCAAGAGCCAATCTACACATTGACTCGAGACGTGATTTTATTACAAATCTGCAGAATAGGGTGCCAGGCCAGGCCTTTTCCAGCCTTTTGGAAAACAAGCAGAGTCTTTTTTACAAAAAGGTAACCAAAAAAGAAGCATACAGTAACGGGAGATGGGTCACTCATGCTTGTAAACCAAAATTTTTAATGTGCATGTGCTGATCTCAGTCCAGGTCAGTATCCAATCCTTTCCACATACAAATTCCCCTGGGGATGTGTTCTTTAACATTATAATCATCTAAGGTAACTTGAGGTTGTCTTTACAACCTACCACCTGTCACTAAGTTATTGTTTAACCTTATTTTGTTAAACCTCTGTTGCAGTTTCTGCTTGAGTCTATTTGAACCATTACTTGTCAAGGACTTAAGGATTTACAGCATTCTGTTCCTGGGATCTCTTCACGGTTCTGTTGCTTCACCATGTCATTATCATGGTTTCAAGGCTAACTGATACTTACTGTGGACTTTTTGTGAATCTCTAATTTCATCTGACATCAGGCAGGCAGGCTCAGGCCGGGGAGGCAGATGGCGCTGGGAAATCCGGAGCAGGGAACACAGTCACGGTGTTTGGGCTGTGGCCAAGCTTTTCCTTCCCCTGTCCCCAGCCAGGGGACAAGAGGGTGTGCCTCCCGTTGCTCTGCAGGGAAATGGTGTCCGTACTGAGAAGTGAGCGTTGCTTTCTCTCAGTTTCCAAGAAATCGCGTGCGTTAGGCAGAAGGCAGCCGGCAAGATCCAGCCACAGAAACGAGTGGCACCTTCTACCCACCCAGCCACTGAGGATGCAGCAGCCATCACACCTCTAGAGCTCATCGATGTCCTGGTTACAGGCACTGCAACCCTCACTGTCTTTTCTCCTCCTTGAGACTCAGGGATCTGTGATTCTGTGATTTTTAGAATTAACAACCCACCCTATTTATTGTTCAATGGGGTTAATCCCCAGCTCAGCAGACACACCTGTTTCACAGGATGGCTGCCCGGGGCTCAGCAGCAGTGACTCTTCTTTTCCCAACACCCGTGGTGGTGTCAGGCTGAGGGTAGAGCCCCCCATATTGCCAGGTTTCAGGGATGCTTATCCCGATACCCTGACACTGAGTGCTGCTTTCACAGAAAGGACAAACACCTGCATCTGCTCATGCTCAGTGTCTGAGGCTATCAAGATAATCAGCTCATCAAAACAAGCAGACCTAGGAGCTGCAGTCATGACAGCCGGTGTCAGCGTCTGAATCCCAAAGCCCACGTAGCACATGGGTGGGAAAGGCTTTCCCAGCTGCCGCTTTCCCAGACCCCACTTCTCTCTCCCATTCCAGGGCACGAGTGCGCTCAGGTGGAGCCGTGCTGGGCTTTCCACCGGTGAAACTACCAAATGCAAAGGGTAAGAAAAAAGCAGGACTACTCAGCTTCTTAGGACCTAGCCCCCACAATGGCCCTTACAAAGTGTACAGACTGGTACCACCTGACATGGTAGAAATGCACACAGGTGTCTCTTGCAAATACTTTTATAGCACGCATAACATTTTAAATGTGAAAGCAAAGGTAGTGACTGCAAAATCGCTCCACTTTTATATATATATAGGGCATTGCAGATATGCAGATTAGTCCTCTGAATGCTGCTCTCCTGATTAACAACATTCAGTACATGGCCAGCAGGGACTCTAACACGATCATTACAACTGATAAGGATGCCAGGGCTGAGTTTCCTTGCAGTGGATACAGCTAACCAAGAGCTTGCATTGGTGGAGGCTGGTGTTCAGCAGAGAAACTTTGCATCCTTACTGAAAGTGAAAGAAACAACCCCACAAACCCCGTCCCACCCCTCACCCCCCAAACCATCAGTGTGCTACCAACACCATTTTGGACACAAACCACACACCAGCATAAGGGTTGCTATTAAGAAAATTAACTCCACCTCAGCCAGACCCAGCACACTGCAGGACTGCATCCTTTTCTTGGACAAATTTACACTCATGAAGCCTACCCTGTGCTGGACCTTTGCGCAGGTGCTGCAGGCAGGAGGCAAAGAAATTAGATTTCGGATAGTATTGAGCCCGAATCAGAGATACAGAGAGTACCCAGAGCTGGACAGAGGCCTCAGGCAGCAGCATAAGCACTATTCATATCTGTAATGTTACAATCTGGCATTCATATTTGCCCAATTAATGAGATCAAACCACCCAATCATTTAATGGAAGCAACAGTCCCACAGGTTTTGGACATAAGCCCCTAGACTGGCTCACTCAGCACCGCACCCTCATCTGGGACACTGGAGCTTTGATGACACACAGTTTATGTAAAGTGATAATCTGAAGAAAAGAGAAATCCACTGAATGTTACCCCCAGCAGAATTAAACCTGGACTCCAGCTAAAGAGACCTGATGTCAGAGAAAGAGAAGATGTAGCTGAAAGAAGGCTAAAATAAACAGCTATGGGCTGCTTCATGTGGAAGTTAGACACCACTCCAGAGGCTTTGCATCAAACCCAGGTAGAGTACAGATGATTATATTGGTGGTATGGACTATTGAGTTCAGAGATGCAAGCTAAAAGGGCGTGAGATAAAGCATCGGACAAACCTGCTGCCAGTTACAAGAGAAAGTGAGGTATTGGACTGAAAGGGTGGTTGGAGAGGAATGGAAGGAATCAGACAATCAGACAAGTAGTTTTCCTGTGTAAACAGAAAGCTGCATGATGGACTTATTGGTCCAATTGCGTCCTCTTTTGTAGAAGTCATAGAATTGTTAGAATGATAATGGCCGGAAAAGACGTCTAAGATCTCTTCAATATGTCGAGTATTTATAAGATAAAAAGTCTATTACAACTGTCCGACTTTCTTGGGATGTAACATCAGTACATGTGGCTTTAAATTCAGTGAGCCCAAATTTAATCTCCATCTTCAGCTTGCGGTTTCTCCCCAGCCGTGTGTCAGGCGATGGCACTACACAGGAGCCAAGCTTTTCCATCCCTTCCTCATCTACGTACTTAGCATCCTGTTTTTTTGTGCAATAGAAAGGAAAGACTACGCTTGTTTGATCTGGTTCTATTGGAAAGAAATCATAGTAAGCAACTTCCTTTATATTCACCGACTCCCCAATTCCCACCAATTTCTTGAAGAGACCTGTGCAAAAAGTATAGCCATCAATTTTTGAGACCTTCCGTTTACGGACATCATGGATAGCATCATCAAATTTCTGATTTGTTTCTACACCATATGTCCTACAGCTGATTCTTGAGGTAACGATGTGTGGATTAACTCCGAATAAAACAGCCCCTTTTGCAATGGCCGCCTGGGCCTCCATGGGACAAAGGATATGATACTTGCTGCTAAAGGCCTGCCTGACTGCATCTCTCAGGGTGATGCTGGACGCAAAGCCTCCCACAAGTAAAATGTACTGGACTTTGTCTATCTCAGGCTTGCAAAGAATTTCCTTCAAAGCACAAATGATATTGTTGATACAGTAGTCAAACAAGCTCTTCATTTTCTCATATGTAATCATGATTGTCCCATCACACCACACAGCTCCTGCTGCTTTTTCAAAGAACTGGGAGATGTCCTTCTTGGACTCCGCCACTCTGATGAGGTTGTAGTAGCAACGTATGTAGACTGGGTCCCTGCTAGCAGAGCATTTCTGTAGGCTGAAGTTGTACATCATACTTTGTAATTCAGTAGGGTGCTTCTTTACATATTCATCCCATACGCCATCATCGAATATTTCCTTGAGGAAACTGGTGAAGTTTTCATCCACTCTGTTGCCTCCCCATCCACCTCCAGTTGCCTTGTGTAACTCCTTTAAGTAATGGTTTTCTTGGATCTCATGTACTGTGATGTCTACAGTGCCACCTACACACGCAGACACAGACGCACACAGAGACTCAAATTAATTGTTTGCTTTAAGGTACACGAGCTTCCACTGAATTTAATCTTACCTTCTGAACTCCCAATTCAAAAATGTGCTTTTCTGCTGCTTTCTTGCCTCATCCTCACTGTTCTGCTATTGCCTATACTTCTCTAGATTTGTTAAACTTACGCACCTTTGTTTAAAAGCCTGGTCTCACAAGGCTCCTACAGTTATTTCTGATAGGAGCTGGATGCTCCGACTTGCTCACTGAACAAGCCGATCTCCTGTCTGATCACAAACGGAGACCAGCCTCCTGACATAGGTGGTGGACTCCTGAGGAGTGGTGGGAAGACTCTCAGGAACTCGTGATGCCTTTTCAGTATTTGTTCACAACCACCAGATTGCCCTTGACAGAAAATTCACATCACACCAAAAAACCTCAGGAATCTAGAGAAATTACTGACAAGTGCTCATCAAATATCCTTAATGATTTACTCCCCAGTGCCTGCTAGCTCATCGCTTTGGTCACTTCACTGGGCACTAACTACAGTTGCTCCTAGAGAGGAAGCTGTGAGCTCAGGCTCACAAGAGCACGTGGTGTGTGCCGGTGGCTGATGGTGGGTTCCAGTGCCAGCTGATCTGGTGCGAGGACAGGACCTCGTGTTGTGACTGTCTGGCCTGAAGAGCACTGTAGTGTGCGACACAATCCTGCTCTTTCCTCCTATTTTTCTACCAGGGTCTTATTAGGTGAGAAATAAAAATAAAAACCCCATGACAAGCACAGCAGTGGAGTCCAAGCTCTGGGACCTTTGGCCATACTGTGAAATAGCCATGCAGCACGCCCAGCAAAGATGGTACCTGTTAAACAGGGAAAATTTTACCTCCACAGTCAACAACAATATACTGGATCCCAGGGGAGTCTTCAAACTTCTTCTTGTCACTGCTGTCTGCCATAAACCCTTCCTGTGGAAGCTGCTTGCACCACAGCGATGCAGCTTCTGGCTCCAAGGCAATGATCAGGTTCTCAGAGATCATGTCAGAGATAATTCCTGCCTAAAATCACGAAAGAGAGGAGTCAGATCAAGGAAAGGGGCTGAGTTTACTGCTGCATGAACACCACCTGCTAGGGAGACTCTTCTCGCCCCAGCCGCTCATGCAGGGGTGGTGGTTCTTGCACCGCTGATCACTGTGGGGCTCATTTCTACACAGCAGTGGGGGGAGAGGGCAGAGCTATTGTTACTGCCAGTGTGGGACATCCTCTCCCTCACCACCCTCAATGTGGAAGATTTCTCTGCCCAGGGGACTGAAATTTGAAATACAGGTTGTTTACATGTTGAGGAGTTCCTTTGCCTCAATGGGCAAAGAAACCTCCAAAGGTAATTTGAGGAAATGGGGTAACCCCTGCTTTCACCTCTTTTGCTGCCAGACGCATGAACTGCTTGGCAGCAGCACTCCATATGGCTGGAACAGTAAGGACCCAGGTGATCTCCTCCTGGTCACAGACAGTTTGGAAAGAGGCCTCTTCAATGGTGTTCAGGGCATGTTCCTTCAGGTAGCGCAGGCTTTCGGAAAAGACTGTCAGGGCAGGAAGCAACTTTCCGTTGCTGGCTTTCAGCTCCATGCCAGCTGTGACATTCTACAAAACAAAGGCCCAGGGTGACGTGGTGCAGTGCCCGTATGAGGCCTGTCCCCTTCACACTGCACAACATCGGGCACAGAAGGAGGTCCTGTCTGCAGACCTCAGTGAACTCCCAGCACTGGCTTCACTGCTGTGGCTAACTGAGTGTCAGTGGCACAGGTCAGCTACCAAACTGCTTATCCGCCGTGCCCGTGATTCAGTAGGCAAAATGTCAATATGGTTGATAAGTCAACTGTTTCTCCTAGGCCAAATTTTGTAAAGACCCTGTAAATCCTATAGATCCCTGAAGAGCCAGTGAGGGGTGATCCTGCAATGAAATTTTCCTTCACCATTTTCTCCTCAGATGCAGAGCAATAGTTCTGAACTAAAACCTCTCTCCAGCCCCTGCTGAAAGTGAATGAGGACCAAGCACTCCAGAGGTGACATTGTGACAGACCACATCATTCCCAGCTTTCCTGGTGTGATAAATGAGTGAATGATAAATGTTGGCTTTTGCAAATATGGATTTAACATTCACTAGTGATAATGTATTATGCAAAATAGTGTTAAAATAAAATATAGATAAGTAGGAATAAGGTTAGAAGGTATTGTAACCTCGAAGTAGCTGTAATATGTTAGAAAATGTAGTAATAAGTACATGGTAATAAATGTCTTAAGTTAATAAACCACAGAGCCGAAGGGCAAGGCATTTTAAAGAGATAAAGGAGATAAGCCACAAGCATCCCAAGAAGCGTATTATCTCGCAAAATTCACACCTCCCCAAAGCAACTGTCAGCTACACCAGAGGAGGATCTCTGCTCTCAACTCTCAGAGGCTCTGAGAAGGCACCGTNGTCAGAGGGAGGGGGCAGAGATCAAGAAGGGGGGAAGCTAAGTAAAATGTAAATTACTTTCTGAGCTTAATGAATATGTAACAGTCTGAAAAGGTACTAAAGTTCTCAACAGAAAGAATGAAAGAGCGCCTCTGGCAATAAGCTAAGCACCCAGCGCTTTTTCTTTGTTTTAATAATAAATGTTCAATATTATACTGCTGAAATCTCAGCCTTCAAATTCGTTTATTTCACTGGGGAGGAAAATCTTCGAGGAGGCCTCCCACCCACCACAGCATCTTGTTCAGCACTCATGACTTAACCCCGGGGGATGCCAAAGAGAGGACATGAGGCTTTTCCTGGGACTGGCTCTGAGCTCTGGTTTATTCTATGCTTCGAGAGGCCCTGTAGGACCCCAGAGCACAGACAGGAAGGCCCTAAGGTAGCCTGGTGTTTGGCTGAACAAGCAAACCCAGATAAAGCTGTGAACTATTCCAAACTAGCACTTCAGAGAGAAATGATAAAGCCACTGCAGGCTTCAAGGACAGCTGGACACCCTTACATTAGCTTCAGAATAACACTTCAAGGGAGGGAAGGATGAGCTAGGGAGAGCTGTATAACATGGGACGAGATCTTAGGTGATCCCAGGGCTGCCCATCTCCTCTGAGTTACAGGAAATTTCACTTGATCCCTGTTCACTGTGGAGGACTGAAGCAGGGAGTCCCAGAGGGAGACCAGTTTCTCTGTCAAGCTCGGTAGCAGGGTAGCTGTTTTTTAGGAATATGTCTTTGCCTTCACCCAGGTAGGCAGTCAGGTTTTATTGTCTTTAGACAAACAAAAAACATCATAAAGGAAGGACCCGTGAAGCTTTCAGCAATTACAAAATAAATAATTTCTTCTTTCGTTCATCAAAATACTCTCTGACTTGTGTTCATTCACCCTCATTAACCAGACTTACTCAGCCCTCTTCATGGATTCTCTAGCCCCACCCCTCAAATGAATAGCCCTGACCCCCATTAGCAGTAACTCTTCCACCTACCCTGTTGTACAGCTGCATCTTGAAATTCTGGAAGAAGTACCAGCTGTCAGCTTCGCTGGAGGGCAGACTCTTGTACTTCATCACAGCATCATAGCCAAAATACTTGAACTCCTGCTTCTGGTTGAACAAGATGCAGGTGGGCGTCTTTGGGGTCTTGAGCCCGTGCTCTGTTCCCCAGTAAACCTGGCGGATTTGGTCTGTGCCTGAAGCAAGAGAAAAACAGTACCCACTGTAGGATGTGCCAAAATCTATAGCGACGACGAAGACTGACTGGCTGGCCATGGCCACTGCAGTGCAGAGGTGTGCAGCTCTGGGAACCAGAGAGGGGTGAACAGACGGGACTGAACTGAAACTGAAAGGACTGATATTGCAGAGGGAGGGGCAACCTCCCCTGACTTTATTTGCTGGAGAGAGGTATGACTCTAGACATACTATAAATAGTGCTTTTTCCTGTAAAGCAGCTGGGCTTGCTTCTGTTTTTCCTAACAGCAAAGTGCTTTTGTTAGGAAACGGTCTGATCAGTAGCTTTCTGCACTCCCAGCAGCAAGGACACTCCCTGGTACTGCCCACTCATTTCAACAAACGTTTTCTGCTGCTGCTGTAAAGGCATGGGGACACACAATGCTTCTTGCTGCCGTAGCGAATGGATGGAAGGACAGTGTGAGGACAATGATCCCAGAAAGACGACTGCAGAAGGCAGCAGGTAGGTTACACAGGGGGTGTCTCTGGATAAACTTATTTAACCTTCCTAGGTCTGCATATTTCTACAAAGTTTCTTGAAGGGCTGCATGAGTGCTGAACTGCAAACATTTTCTGACTGTGAAATACTTCAGTAAAAGTTCTGTTTTCTACTTCCTAACCTTTCTAGCCATCACAGAGACGGTTACTGTCCCTAAATTCAGCTCAAGTTCAACTCTGAAGTGTGAGGCAGATCTTATATTGGTGCAAGAGGAAAAGAAACTAGAAAGATCAACATAAAGAGTGTAACAGGATATGGGATTTTGGGATTCAGACTCTGAGCTCATCAATTTTGCAGAAAAAGGCTGACTAGAATGCAGATTTTTTTACTGGATTGCTGAGCTTAAAAAACAAAACAAAAAAGGTGTCCTCTGTGAAAGACTGAAAGTGAAGTGATTTAACTGGAAAGGAATCCATCCAAGTGAACAAAAGCAAAATGTGCTTCAGTGGGAGGAAGTGATGTTGAGAGGGAGGAGTAGCACAGTCCCTTGCGGCAGCTGTGCAGCCTTCTATTGTCATAAACCAAAGGTAAAGCGCCACGCTGAGGCTTTCTCTGACATCTGGTTGCAGGGATGAACTTGCTCTCTACTCCACCTAGATCCAAGAGGCAGGAGCACCTTAACTGGGGACTGTCTCTGTAACAATAGTTGATATTTGGGATCCTCATTAGGACACAGGACACAGAGCAGTTGTGCAAATATAAAATTACCTTGACAACACAGAGTTTTGTACTCCTCTATTAAAAAAACCCCACACTTGTACATTGCAAAGTTGGTTTTTGCAGAACAGTCAGCTGCATTTGCTGTTCCTCACACTCTGCAGGTTTGAGTTGAGTTTGTTTTTCAAGAGCTTTCTCTGTATCTTGCCCACTCCATCCGGACCTAATGATGAGCCAAACCCTCCTGGTTTTGGTGTACCCTGGCCTGTGGAGTCCTCTGGGCTGTATCAGGCATTATCTGGGAGAGTGCTGATTGACTTGTGCCAAATCTGCAGCCCCGTGTGCCCTTTGTCCTGTCTCTCATCTGCTTGCTGGCATGGATGTAGCCACGAAGTCTCTGCTCACAGGACTGGCTATTATCAGGTACTTGTTTTGAGGATGTGTTCTTTTCCCGCTTCATTACAAGAATTCCCTTTTCTTTTTTTCCTCAGATATACGATTGACACCTCACAGCAGCCGTCAGCCTACAGAGACCAGACTTCAATCCTGAAGGAAAGGTCTGAAATGATGGAAGAGAGGGACAAAAAGATAAGGACGGAAAGGTTCGAAATGATGGAAGAAACGGGCAACAAAATAAGGATGGAAAGGTTCAAAATGATGGAAGAGATGAACAACAAAATAACGTGAGAGTCCAGTGACCAGAAATGACACTGTTTAGTGTTTAGTGTGATAATGAACTGTAGCTGGTGCACACTAGGACACTAGGGTGGGACAGAAGATTACAAATCAGCCAGACACAGGGAGGGCTCTGAGTTAGCAACAAATTTTCTGCAGGCTTTACTGCGAACCCAGAGCAAATCAGAAGCTGTTTGACCTGCCCCATGTAATGTGCAGATCTTACACTTTGGGAGTATTTTATGTGCACTCTTGGTATTGATTCATGGAATCACAAACCACCCATCTGGCAAAGAACAGCCTTGAGAAGTGTTGGTCTCTAGAATTCTTTTCCCTATGGGCTGATTAGGAATTGGAGGGAGGAAGTTTAGTTTATGCATTTTTTAAGACTTTATTGCATACTTGTCCACTGATTGAAATGTGGTTTATTATTTCTTTCTTCCCCTTATGGATGGGTGGACAGTGAGAACAGAACTTTGACTGACCCTGTTAATATGGCAGTACACCCTCCAGATAGTTGCAGCAGGTACTGTGATTCTTTATATTAATAATCAGAGAAGGGAAAATTATTATGATCCTCACAACGACACTTCCATTTCTTCTGATGTAAATAGCTCCCCCCTTGATTTGAGCATAAATTCTGGGTTGGAGCTTTCAGGGGAGGTGTTCAGCTCCCCTGGAGCTCTTCCTGGATGCTCTACACTTTCCCACGTCAGAGCTTTTCTCCTGGAATTCAGATTATTCAACAGGGGCATGTACACTGTTGTCCCAGTGTCCAACTACAAATAAGGAGATCTCACAAATTGTTTCAGAGCATTTCCTGGAAGGGTAATCCAAATACAGCATCAGGAGAAAGAGGAAAATGAGGTGCTGAAAGGGAAGATCAAAAAGCTAGAGGCAAGGTAAGGTATTTGTTCGTATTTTGGACGTACTGTGTGTTTCTACACTGAAAAGCCACATACTTCTTGCTTTCTCCAGTCCTTGGGGACTCTGTTTCTGACCAAACAGCCCAGACTCCTTCTCTCCAGACTTTCAACCTGCCAGTGTCTCTTTGTAACTGACTTCTGGAAGATGGCTTGGGTTGTTCTGCAAAGGGAAGGAGACATTCTCAGGGTAACCAGTTAAATAAAGAGTAAAAGAAACCAGTCTACAATGACATCATCAAGATACCACTCGGATCAGATTCCACTGTGATCATGCAAAACTGAGCTGAGAAAGCACTGTTTCTCACACAAAAGCTGCTTGCCAGCTATATAAAAGAGAAGTGCATTGCAGAAAACATGGGATTCATGAAACAGAATCCTAAGTAAAATAGTTATGTTTACTCATTTTTTCATCTTGTTTTAGATATGTTTTTTAATATCCTCCTTGACCTAGAAACCAAGAGCTCTTGGCTAAAGCGATGGCCATGCACCAACACTCTGAGGACATCAATGACCCTTTGCATCTGTCTGCTGTGCGGTGCAGATACGAGATGCTCCAACTACAGCAATGGGAGAAAGTCAGGAGCTCCAAGCGCTACGGTTGGACCTATGAACAAGGCAGTGAAGTCATTAAGGTTTGTTCACATCCATTTTCTCCATCTGATTCTTATCAGATCAATACAGTGTAGCCATATAGCAGCCTCTGAGTATTTCTATTTCTGTACCAGAAAGGGTTGGGGCCTAAGTTTGGGTCTCTGGTTCTCCAGCCCAGCAGGGCCTGTGGAATGCTGTAGAGTTCAAACTGACAGTGACTTTCTTCCTCCTGCCTTTCAGAAAGGCACATTCAAATACCTGTCCCATCCCTCACACATGTTAAGCACAAGTGGGAAAACAATCCACTTTGCTTATGTTGGTGCTTGAACTGATAGATGGGAGACCTCATTTTGATGTCTGACTCACTGCTCTGATGCTGGGGAGATCTGAAGGAAAAGGCCCAAGTGGTATTACCTTAAAGGACAGGACTGAGATGGGGCCATTATTAGCATTGATTGTGATGATAAGGCCCCACAGAGGCTGAACAATGGGTTCCAATATGCAAACAGTTTGATGAAAAATTTTGTTTCACAGCTATTGAAGACCTATTTCAATCAATTAGCAGCCCTACAATTTACTCTAATGCAGATTGTTCTCAGTACATGCTTTGCACTCTACGCCTCTGGTTTCACTGTGATTGCTGCTGTAATCAGTGATTGTCTTTGCACTGCAGAAGCTGTTTGATGCCTGTGAGAAAGATATGCAACAGAGAACAGATGACATACTTAAAGCTCTTGACATTCCACCTCAGAGCAATGCTTCCATCGAGAGCAAACAGGTATTTTACGTTTCTGTGTCAAGGGCCATCGGCATCTGCCATTCATTTAGAAGTTTGCTTCTGCTAAGGACACTGCTCAAAATCTGTCAGCAAAGATACTGGGGATAATCTCCGAGCTGAGAGGTCTGGGGGTGTAGAGAGCTAAGCTGCAGCAACCCTAAATATGAGAGCAGCACTAGATATAAAACAGGTCTTTCTCTCTAAGAGTTAAGCTATTCTGGGAAGAAGCAGGGAGCTGGACTTGAGGATCCTTGTGGGACCCTTCCAATAGTATATTATTCTGTGTCCCATGCTACACAGCCTTACACTGCATATTTGAATTGTCCAGCTGGATGAGGCACATATATGTGTGCAGAAAGCATTTTCCGCCCCTATGTTGCCTTTCTGGGACCTTCCTCCAAAGCCTGAAAGGAGTGACTCCCCCATTACTGATTGACACAATCTGAGAAGCAAAAATTCCCAATGCTTGCCTTACCACACGATAACAGCCTGCTTTGTGCTGATTGTTCTGTAGGAGATGATGCGAGAAATAAGGAAGCTCTTTCGGCAACTCTATTACCAAAAGTACTCATCGGTATACAACAAGATTATTCAAGTGAGTAAAGATACAGCCCAGGAACTGGGGCAGTGGTTCAATTGTCTGTGCAGCTTGTTAGTTAAAAAATGAGAGGTCTCCCTTCTGCTTGCGATTGTCTTCCGCTTGTGGCCAGGTCCTTCCAGCCCATATACTCCCAAAATATTCTCATGTACATGTAATCTTGTAAGGGAGGTACAGCAGGACAGGCAGGGTCGTGTCCCTACCAACAAAGGCACAGCCCTAGTGGACCCAAGCAAGGAGCAAAGAGCAAAGGGCCAGTGGTGGTGATCAGGGTCAGCCATAGACCAGTGACCACTGGGCAAGCTCACAGTGACCAGCCAGGTCAAGACCGAGCTGGGAATTTGGGATGCCTGTGCCCAGCCTTGCTGATCCTGACCCACAGACCAACAGGCAAGCACTCAGCCACCACTCAGCTCCTGGGTCAAGTGGTGGCCAGTCTGGCAGTGAAGATGAGGCTTCTCATAACTCCTCACACCACCCCTTCTGCCAGCTTGGCTGTTATTGCAGGAGTTGAATACAAGGTTATATGGCCATGCTATATCTGAGCTGACCTTGAACACAAGCAGCCAAACTCCTGTGAAGGCTGAGGAAAGCTTGCAGAGACTGTTGATGTGCACAGAGCCCTGATACCTGCTATCCACATGGACTAGTCCCTAATGGGCTTTTCTTGTGGAAGAGATGACATATATATCACAGATATACAAAACTTCCAAAGAGGAGCTTCGTCCTTTTGAAGCTTGCTGGGTTTTTCCAAAAACTCTGTCTCATCAAACTCTTTGCAGATCTCTCCATGAGGAAATAAGAGACAGAGGCTAGATGCTGGCACAGTCCAGAAGTCAGGACTTAGTAAGTAAAAGAACCTTTAAAGCGATCCTGGGACCCCTGCATGTCCCACTCAAACAGTACCAGCAGCTTTGACAAGTGAAGTTCTTGAGTACTTAGTTCGTGTGGAGCAGCTGCACAGAATGAGAGCGGGGAGGCAGTGTAACAGTCCATCAACATAACATTACACAGCTTTGAAAACTGTTCTCATTTGATTTCCAGGCAGCCGCCATTCTCACAGGAACTGAAAATCGAACTGAAATGCTGTTCCTGCTGGAGTGCTGCCAAATTTATTGTTTGCTGCTTCTTCAGGATCCACCAGTTAAAGCTGAGTGGAACATGGACAGAAGGTATTTAGAGCATGTGGACAAGAAAGATGAAGTGTACTGGAAAAACCCATCATTTCTGTGGCCCATAATGAAACGCGGGGAGGAAGTTATTGTGAAAGGTGTAGTCTGGGATCAGAATAATGCCTTGGGTTTCGAAAGGAGACTGACTTGAAAGTCAGGCTAATTACTTACTTAGCCATAAGAAGATGACACAGCTGCTTTGTAATACTCTGCTTTTCTTTCTCCCATGAATTGCCTGTTTTTCAGAGCTAGTAAGTTAGACATCCCCTGCTTGGGACACCTGGGATAAATCGTTATTAACAAACCTGTATTAAAAACTGAAGCTACTCCAATTGTCTCCTCACAAAGGCCACCTGCCTGTTTGCACTCAGCTGCTTTCCCACCATTTACCTCTCCCAAAGCCCTTCAGCTACACATGTGGCACAGCTCTGGATCAAAGAGCTCTAAAAGCTGTATTCCATGGCATAAGGGGGATGT
Organism: Mystacornis crossleyi; assembly: GCA_013400655.1. Taxonomy (NCBI): domain Eukaryota; kingdom Metazoa; phylum Chordata; class Aves; order Passeriformes; family Timaliidae; genus Mystacornis; species Mystacornis crossleyi. The sequence continues at coordinate 21,383 of VYZQ01056174.1, forward strand.
AGTGGGGCAAATGAATGTTTATGTCATTTTGTGTGACATAGTATTCTGTGAGCAACTTGAGAATTACCAAATAAAAAAAGACTTAAAATTCTGCTGTGTGCCTGCCAAGTCCTTTTCTCCAGTTCTTCTTTCTAGTCCATCAGTTTCCTTGGCTGCACAAACTCCCTGGGATTTTCTCAATGGGAGCCAGAAAGAAAGGCAAATTTCTGTGCAGCTCTCTGCAAGCAAATTGCTCTGCTTCTCTCAGGAATACAGTATTCCCTAAGCACTTTGCAGGTCACTGACAACATGAGCTGGGATCCAGATGTGTGCAAGAAAATTGGCTTTTAGAAAACCAGAGTATTCTGAGAAACTGATGGTAAAAGACCTTTACTGGAAACACCAATTATGGAATAGAGCTGGTGAAGTAAAATTACATATGTACCATATTTCCTACAACTTTCACAAAAAGAAAGAACTACCATAGTTAGATTTTCATACCTTGTAAAATGTTGCAGACTAGGGTGAGCAGTGCATTAATATTTCATTTTTCCAGGCTGTAGAAGGTAAATGACAGGGAAGTTGTCCAGTACAGGCAAGTAGAAGTTTCAGCATGACCCTGAGCCAAATGCCATGTGATTATATAGGTATAATACTACACATATGGCAAGCTGCCATGCTCTATTTGTTACCTGCTTAAAAAAATTTTTAGCCTAATTTTTTTTGTGGCTCCCTGAGTCTGTTTGGTCCTATGCTGTGCATCAGTTTTATGTCTGAAGCTCATCACTTCTGCATCCCCTCATGTGTGTCCTTTCCTTTGATTCTTCTCTCCTTAACATCATTTTTGCTAGGCGAAAATAGTCAAGTTGCAAGGCCTTATATTTCAAAGACTGATTTAAAAGTCTTCACAAAGCTAAAAGCACTGCTGCAACCTTTCTAACACGCTTCACATACACTTTCTAGTATCTCCTAACATCAGAAGCAAACTTTTTGCTCTGCCTGTGTCACCAAAAATGTTGGGAAAAATAAAACTTGCTATCTAACACTACCATATATCTAATACATACATGTAACTAATACATACACGTCTATTAAAGGAATTCACAAGACTA
>VYZQ01056175.1:9168-21014 GCA_013400655.1 Mystacornis crossleyi
AGAAAGAAAAACTATTACTGTTTCCAGCAATTGCACTTAACATCCACTCTCAGTCAAGAGTTGCTGTTTGGCTCCCATGCTTCCAGGAAACATTGTTCTGTTTGCTTTCAGTGGTAAAGAAAAAAATGAATTAATAAATGGTCCCTCCAGGTTTTTGTCTAGGAGCAAGGATACACCCTTTAGAGCAGGGAACTGAGCATGAGAGGAAGGGAGAAGAGATTAAACAGAAGGATCAGCTCTAACTGATACTGGTCCTTCTCATGACCTTGAAAATAAAGTGGAAAGGAAAGGATGAGAAAGGTAAGGTTCTTCTAGAAATGTTACAAAAAATGGGCCAGTATTATCTCTACACTGATCATTTTCCACCAGTTTCTCAATTCCTGCTCTAAGACAAGAATAGAAACAAAACAGAGGAAAAGGCACAATGAGGGCAATTCATGGCAAACTTTGGAGCATGACAGATCAGGAAGTTCAGGAAATCATGAGCAGGGGAGTGTATTTGGCTTCTGAGGTTCTTTTTTATCCAAACCAATAAACCTCATATCAAAATGACTGAGAAAGGTGAAAACCTCCCGTTCAAACAGGTACGGCTCAGGGGCAGTAGGGCACAGAGTTCAACCAAGGTGAAAGGAGAATGAATCCTTCTGAGTGCTATTAAAACCCACAAACCAGTCACCTCGTGTGCCCTGTGTCACTTCCCTCCATCCATTCTGTGTTCCTGTGTTTATTTTGTACCCTGCCCTAACCAAATTCTGGGCTGTACAGTAATTTATCGCAGCACTACAGGCAGCAGGCCTGCAGAGGAACAGGAATGGCCATGGGCAGGCATCCATGGGTACCTGGGAGTGGTCAGGGGCACAGGTCCCTGGAAAGTTTTACTTCCCAACAGCAAAAGGGAACCTTAAAGTCAACAAAGCTTTTGCCTTCTGAGGAGCATCATTCACAGCCCTGCGTGGCAAATTCATTTCAAGAACCTAAAATGAAGGGACCTCATAGATGGCTAATGTCTAATTAGTAACTAATCTATTTAAACAGAGATTCTATTTCATGATTCAGCTTTGGAAAGTCTATTAAATGATGCACTTGCACACAGATGGAATTCTGGGCTAATTTAGGTAATATCCGACAACTATGTACAAAAAATTTGATACTTTCAAGGACATTCAGCTTGAACGAAACCCAGAACCATTCTTGATACAGATGTTTACCTAAGCCCAGACTTCAACTGAATCATAACATCCATATTCCTAATATAATTTATTGTGTAACTCTTGGCATGTCCAAAATTCAGCTGGGTAAAAGCAGGGAAAACACTGAAATAGGATGAGAAGCTCTGTATTTGTACTATTTTGTTATCCTAATTTTTAAAAACATTAAGCTGTGAATTGTGACTGGTGCAGCTGGTGGATATGGAAGGACAATGGGTGCTTCCTGTAGTGTTGGCTGTCATTATATTCAGTTTCAATTGCCTTTCTTTCCTTGCACATGTTAAAAGTCTACGTAGAGTGGAGCAACATGAAATCTAAAATTAAATTGCCACAGTTACAATGGGGAGGCAGAATATGTATTTATTTCTAAAGATAGGTAGGTAAAGTCAGGGCCCATATCTCTGTAGATTGTTTATAGAGTCAGTGGAGCAAAAGGAGTTTCTCGGGGGTGAATCCAAAGCACCTTCCTCAACCTTCTTGTAAATTGTCTTGTGCCAGAATGTGCAGTAATGATAATAGGGGTGAAAGAGAATGCTTTGTCACCTGTGCAAACCAGAGTGAGAACACCTGCACATGCCTGGGATGGCAACTTGCACTCAGAAAAGGCAAATTGGATCATCTTTTCCCAGCTTTGCCCAGGAAACATTTGGGAGATTTGGGATGGCCCATACAGGCATTGACACCCACGTTACTGACTCGGGAATATTTCCTTGTGCTTTTTCCTCTACAGAGAGTGTGGGTGTTTGGGATGCTGTGGGGTCCCTGATGAGTGGTACTGAGACCAGGGTAGGTGGTCCCTGCATAATCTAGGGAAGCATTCACCCTTCATCCTCTTCACTCAGAGGGTGGTGAGGCCCTGGCACAGGTTGCCCAGAGAAGCTGTGGCTGCCCCATCCCTGGAAGTGTCCAAGGCCTGGTTGGATGGGGCTCTGAGCAACCTGGGGTAGTGGGAAGTGTCCCTAGGTGTTCCTAGGGTTTGGAACTGGGTGATGTTTAAGCTGCCTTCCAATCCAAACCATTCTAGGATTCCATGGCCTTTTCCTGTTAGAATGTGTGATAAATACTGAGGTTTGTGCCTGGGAATCACCAGGGCACAGACAACCCCCACCAGTCCATGGATCCGGAGCTCTCAGCGCACACATCACAGGAGCTGTTTGAACACCTGCATCCCAGGCTTGCTTTGTCAGATGTTGGAATGCCTGTCCCTGCTCCTGTTCCTTTAGGCCTCTTACACTCACGCCTTGATGCTAAAAAGCACATAGAGGACAAAGCACATAGAGCCACACAGGTTGAATCAAGAGTGTAAGCTTTAGTTCAATAAGTNTGACAACCATCACCGTAATTCAGAATTCAACCTGGATAGGTCAGAATAGGTGGGCGTGAAAGTCGTGGTTCTTTCTCATAGGATGATTTAGAAATAAAGTGTGTTAGTTTTGGGGTCCAAGGGCTGGCCCTTGCCATCCTATGCTGCTGCTGTTATCTGCTGTTACGCTGTTACTGCCAAAGCTTTGAAAAGTGAGCCTTTGCTGTATCTCTCACCTCTCGGGCTTTTGCCCATGGACTGAGACGGACTTAGGCAAAGAATAAACTTTCACAAAAAACCAAGCATTGAGCCAGCCTTTGAATATGCGAGAACAACGCGATAGTCAGGGACGTTTGTGTTGAGTTTGTGGGTGATCACATTTGCCCACTTGACATTTGTTAGCGGGTTTCGATACTTGCTGCTTCGTGCCTTTGATTCCTTTGCTGGGTAGGTTTCAACTATTTTAATGAGCTGATGATAACTTTGAAGAGTGCTTGTCTAGCACAAAGCAAAACCATCTGTGCCAGGAGCAGGGGCACCGTTAGCAACCACGGCCTGAGTCCCTGCTGTCACTTCAGGGTCTAAGTACTACAAAAGCACTTTAAAATATACCATTAAGCTTTTTCTTCTTTAAGAAGGGAGAGGTTTAAGCCTGGAATTCACCTTAAATGCTTTTTTTTTCCCTTTTAATTTTTTTTTTTAAGAGCTTTACTCTAAACTGTTTAAACATTATCATTGTGCATACAGGGTCTAGTGGAAATAGTCCCTGCCCACGGCAGGAGATCAGAAATATGTGATCCCTAAAGTCCCTTCCAACACAAAACTTACAATGATTCTATGATTCCATGAAATACACCAACAAATCACGATTTGTTTACTTTGGATTGAGGGTTTTTTTGTTTGTATTTTCACTAGTGAAACAATTATTGTAGCTCTTTAGTCTTTTATTTATTCTTTAGCGATCACAAGCTAAAGCAGCTAACCTGGCACAGTCCTATCACACCCCAAATGGAAAGAGAGTGGTTTTTGTCTTCATAGTTTTGAACTTCAAAGTATAAAAAAATAAGCCAAGTTCTTTGCAAGGTATAGACTAGAGAAAAAATCATGAATCTCACATTTTCTGCACCACTAACTCTTAAGTTACCTCAAGCTTCTCAAAACAAACTATTGTCGGTGGGTGAGTTCTGCAACTGTTCTGGCTCAGAGACTCTATAAGGCAAAAAAGGGTTAATTTGGAGTCAGTGGAGGCACTGGGGTAACAGAAGATAAAATTGGAAAGATATTCTAGAAAACGGGCACGAGGTCCTGGTACTCTGCTTCATTTCTAAGTGTAATTTGGAAGAGTTCACACCCAGGTGAGGGCCTGCTTTGCCTGCCATGAAAACAAGGGAACATTTCCTTCCCTAAAGGGCAGCATCAAGTGAGGAGTGGAAAAGCAAAAATTGGCTCAGTCTTACAGGTGGGCACCAGAAGAATGGTGCAGAAAACAAAATTTAATTGTTACACGACAAATTAAAAATGAAGAATCATGAACAGTTCGTTTGTTAGCACAACTGATTTTGTTTATTTTTAAACCACCCCAAAATCCAATCATGCTCTATGTACATAGGCAATACACGGGATAGCACACCACATGTAGACAAGAAAGATAAAATATATTCTGGTTTATTTTGCTGGTGATTTTCCTTTTTATTCTTTTTTTCATTGTCCATCTGCTCAAGTGGATTAAATGATCCGACCCATACGGATTCCTATGCCAATCCCACCTCACCTCCCAACCACACACTGTCTCTCAGAGAGGAGAATCCATCCCATTACCTCTGGGGGGTTTTTCTGAGTGCTGGAATGTGCTGACTTTCTGTCAGTTCCTCTGGGCCTCATTTCTTATGGAAAACTGTTTAGTGCAGAACAAGTATATCAGCATGGATCTGCTTTAACTATATTCTATAGTTAGTAGGTAAGACCAGCTAATGCTTTGGGTTACTCAGGAAATCATAAGTAGCGCACACACACACAAATGAAAACAGAAAATAATCTTCCACGTCGTTTAGAGTGTTAAATTTCATTCTCTTTTCCAGTGTTGTTTATTTCGCTAAGCACTGCTGCAATTCTTTCCACTTGTCTTTATGCTCTTATTTTCTTACAAAACAGTATACTAGGCTTTCTGTATAAAACATATATATAAACATTTATATATATATATATATATATAAAAAAAACCAAAGCAACCACCCCCAAAATGGACTTCCAGGTTTGTATTTGTCCCTCATTAGAAAATATACCGTGTGTACATCTATTTGTGGTCCCTGAAGGTCACAGCGCTGGCTATTGGAATGGGGTCAGAGAGAAAGGGGACTTCTTTTCTCCTTGTTTTGCTTAAATTCATGCAGATAAATTCCACAAGGTGAACAAAAGCAGAGCAGCCACAGGAACAATCAGCCCCTGTTTACACACTGACACCATGTCATTATTGTTGCCATTGTTGTTGCTACTCTCCAATTTGACGTCTAGTTATTACTTCCCAGGAATTAATATATCTATTTTTTAAATCATGTATGTTCTCCCTTCACAATCAGTTGGGTGCAGGTTCAGGGAGAATGAAACCCTAGAAAGTCTAAAAGATCCTGCGACTCTGGAGATTCTTACCCTGCTTAACTTTTCTGGCCCTCTTTCTCAACGATGATCAATCATTTAGGAAATTATGGTTAATTCTACATAACAAGTAATTTTTAGTAGCCTTTCGTTCCAAAAGATGCTTTTGGACACTGATTTGAGATTGGTTCCTATTCACTGCTGGCATTAGATGTCAGCCTTTCATTTTTGTATAAATACTGGTTTTTCAGGTGTAAGGCCTCCATTATTGGTACAGATGGTTCTCTGTTTTCAATATTCATTCTTTCAGGAAACAAACTTCTCATTGGAACTACTTATCATTACTGAGTGATGTGATGGGAGAACCCCCCCACGCTAAATACACCTCACAACTGGGTGGTAGCAAGGAAGGGGTTAAACTTCAGCCCAATTTATTTAGGTCATGTCTTCTCAACCTGCAGACTCTGTAATTGAAAAACCCCAAATACAAAAATTGCTAGTAGGATCGGGGGCAAAAAAAATGGAAAACTGTATTGAATTAAAAAAACAAGGTACTGCTTGCTGGTTTACAAAGAGTCTATAACACTGATAAAATCTTCGGAAACCAATGTGCTGCGCTTTTTTTGCCTTTTTTTTTTTTCTTTCCTCCCTCTCTCTCCATGCCCTTCTTTATTTTGGCTTCATTTCAACCCGGGAGTTCATATCATCCCCTTCCAGGTCATACTCTTCTACTTGGCCACTGGTCCACACCTTCATGCGGTCGGTGAGGTCGCTGGTTCTGGGCGCCAGGATGAAGTCGTAAATCAGGGCAGCACTTGCTCCACCAATGATTGGGCCAACCCAGAAGATCTGAAATACAGGTCCAAGTTAGTTCATCGGGTATTTCTGCGCTTGAAGATCCTCTGAGGATTCTCACCATGACATTTACAGCCTATCCACCTGAGTGTTTTCTTAACCACATGGCGTAAAACCAGGAAATTCTCACCGTGAACTGGTGCTACACCCAGAGGTGAATAACTGTGACTATGTTGCCAAGTTGTGATATTTAAACTCAGTCTTTTACTGCTAAAACATCTCTGCTACTCCAGATAGAGTGGGCAGGGGAGCATAATTTCTAAAACAACAGGACATTAGGTGCCATTCTGCAGTTAACTTCCATTAAAACGTGAATTTGAAAGTTAATGAGGACCTAATCCTAGATGCTGTTTAGCTGGTGATATTGCTGTAATAGAACTGGTCTAACCACTTAAGAAAATTAAAGTTTAGAAGCAGAGGTAATAAAAGGATATTAGGAGAGAGATTGATTTTGTTAGAAGTAACAGATGATGTTGAAGGCTTTGCACGGCCAAAGTGCTACTGAGTCTGAAAACTCCTTCTTTTATTCAACAATATCAGTAGTTTAACACAAATTATTACCTCCATCTTCTTCTGTCTCTACAAAGGTTAATAATTTTCCTGTTAAATTCTGAAAATATCAACTCCTCACTTGCTTACTTCATTTTAATGTCCTAATAATAATATGCAAGTGGGAGATACTGCCAAAATTTCCCCTGTGTCCTCCTTTTGTGTTTTACTCTTTAGATTAAAATGGAATCTATATCCAAAATTTTCACAGCCCCATTGTATTACTACTAAATTTCCACCAGTGCCTATGCAACTGTCTGCCAAAATTGTGAGCAGGAGAGCTGGAACAAGCCCCATTTTATATATTTAAGAACAGATGCTCATTTACAATTTTATATCAGCTTTCTTTATTGAGCTCTGGTGAAATCAGTAAATTTTTGTGAACTTCTTCATTTTAACTGCATGTGAATACAGAGAATAATCTAAAATTTATAGTGTTTCCAGATCCCTTATCCTTGCAAACACATAAGCAGACACTCAGCTTTAAGATGCTGAACATTTTATTAGCTCTTAAACATTGGATGATCCATTTCAGTTTATAAACCTGCTTAAGAATCTTTCTAAATTAGGTTTTACTGGATAAAGCAGTAGCATTTTACAAATTTAGATTAAACAATAAATTCGCAATAGAGTATTCTGTGTAATAAGGCTTAAACATTTAAATGTTTGAAATAAAGAAATATGAAGGGGAATAACAAAAGAAAATCTACTGTATTACTTTGAGCACAGAGACTGAATGAGCCTGAGGACTTTCTGTTTGCTTGAGGCTGGTCAGGATTGAAAGGAATATATTCATTAAATGAAACGGAAATGCCAATTCACTGACTCGGTCCTAATGATACACGTTCAAATGCTCCTGATCTTGTAGGTTCTGTGTATTCAGAGCCTCTTGTAAGCTAAACAAATTTACTCAACTTACCCAGTGGTTTTCAAAGTTGTTGGCGATCAGCGCTGAGCCGAAGGATCTGGCCGGGTTAATTCCACAGCCAGTGTAATCAATCTAGGAGGTGGAAAGAGAACCAGTGGTGAGTGATGAAGCTTTCCCATCCTCTCCCTGCCTTCACCGGCCCACCTTGAAGTGGGACGTGGCAGATATAAAATCTGAGGGCGAAAACTTACAGCAAGAAGATGTCCCAAGGCAACGGAGAGACCAATGGCCAAAGGTGCCGATCCCGAGACGTCGTTCCTTCTCCGATCTGTGGTGGCCAGGACACACAGCACCAGCTGGAAGGTGGCAATGATTTCAATTCCCAGCCCTTGGCCTGCATTGATTCCCTCTGAAAGCTGCAGGGAGACAAGAAGGAAAATGTCACTTCGCATTTCTACCTGACTTCAACCAAGTGTAACAAAGTTCTGCAGTATCTATTTCCTCAACAGGAAGACACAGACCTGCACATCTATTTCCCTCCTGGGGTTCCTTTTGCTTAACAGGGGGAAAAAAATGGAAGAAAGAGAAAAAACTGAAGAAAAATTAGCTTTGGAACACTCCCTGCTGTACTCAGGCCTAGGCATAAGCAGCTTTTTTTGCTGATCCAACATGGTCGAGTGGTTGCTGCTTCCAGCCAAAGTGAGCACTCAGCCCCTGGACACAATGAGAGCGTAACTGATCTACGTGTGAGAAGCAAATGAGCCAGAGACTCGCCTTCAGCAGAGTTTACTTTTTCAGAAGTGAACTGTGGTGCCTTGGGACAGTCACTCATCGCTTCAGGGATTTCCATATTAATATTAAGATAATAATATTTCACCTATACTGTGAACTAATTGCCTGAAGAAAGGCCTCTAACACCACGTGAAATATCCTGACATGTCCACGGAGTCCATGTGGGCCTGGTAGATGTGATAGAAGACCAAAAGTACCTCAAATGTCTCTAAATACCAGTATTTAAGCATTGTAGCTCTAATTTGCACAGATAATGGATGTAGACAGTGAAGATAAGACCCATTCACCTGATGAAATGTAGGTGATCAGCTGAAAGCTCTGTTTTTGTTTTTTGTTTTTTTTTTGGTTTTTTTTAACAGATCCCATTTGACTACAAACAGCTTAGACACCTAACTCACAGGTAAATTACTTTTCGGTGTCTTAGTCTCAAACTGAATCTCACTCTACTTCTTTGAGGTACATAAAAAAAAAAAAAACAATTAAGGAATCCCAAGGAGCTGATGGGAGGAGTGCTTCAATCTCCTGCTGAAGTACAGTGGATTATCTAGAAAAACTCAAACTGTCAGACATAAATATTCCAGTGGTATTATTAGTCATGAAATCAGCAGTTTCTTGTAAATGCTGTAGAACATATTGAAACCATGGTGATTCACATAAATGGACGTTATAGAGCAGAAATGCTGTCAGATTGCAGGAGTACTGCTAAAACTTGTGCCTAGCAAGAAACCATGGAGTGAAACCATTTGATGTTATAACAAGCTTTGAGTTCTGGTTTTAATTGCTGTATTCAGTGATGTCTTCATTAAGTCAAGGCAAGTCTGTTACTGGGATGAATAACTTGATGTTAAGTAGAAATAACCCATTTGCATGGATGGGATGAAACACGAGCTTGGCCACAGGCCAGAGAACTGAGAATGTGACTCAGAGTAGGAAGCAAACTCTGCAAAACTTTTATTAATTTGTGCTATCAGTAGGTTATCACATCTGTCAGAGCCCCTGCATTAAAAATTGCTGGGTCATACACGGCAAAAAAACATAATTGCATGTTATTGTGACCTGTCCAGAACAATGAAACTATGGGAAATCCTGCTATTAATCTGATTTTGTGGTTTATGCCCTAATTTCCCCAAAGCTTTCATTTGAATAACCTTAAAACTTAAAAATGGTTAACTGAACTTTTTTGCTTTCCACATGTGCTATTCACATTTCTTGTTTCTTCTCTGCAGCAAAACTTAATATCAAATTCCTAAGCAATGAAAAAAAAAGTCATTGGAGTCTTTCCTCAGCATAAATCTGACTTCTAAATCCTGCTAAACTGAAACACTAATAATGTATTTTTATGTCTTGTTCTTTAATATGCAGGAGTGATATCCTCTGAGTTGGAAGAGGTTTATCCACAAATAGAAGAGAATTCTGGTTGAAAGGATGGGTATTTTGGTTCCTTCAGCATCCATAGAGTAGAAACTGAAATCCACTGATGAAACCTTCATCATTATTAGGGCTTAAATGGGAGAAGTATGAGTTTGACATAAATACAGCCATATGAGATGCACTGAAAATTGCATGATCCAGATCTTCGTGTTCGATATTTCTGAATTAATATTCTATAGCTTTTGTAAGTTTTAAAAATAAACACTTTTTTTCACTGTAGAGACGGTGGGATTTGTGACTCTCAACAAATTAGGCTTCCAATGCATTTCCTTGATATCAAAAACAATTTAAAAATCTGAAGTACACACTCTCTGGAAAATCTTATCTCACATTTGGAAGGCCAACTGGCCAACCTTAAAAGCCAGGTGTCTTAGAAAATAAGTGACTGATCTGCACATGCCCAAAAATAGATAAGAAACCAAATTTTTTTCTCAATGCAACCCCAGAGAACCCAGTGCTGAGGTCTGACACATCAGTGTTAGCATTTTACAAAGCCTTGACATTTTAAAAGCTTAAACACTGGCCAACAATTAGGCTTTCCCTTCACTTGAAGGGCTTCTACAAAGAGACAATAAGAGCAAAATTATTCTTTAAAAACCTGTGATAATCCTTATCTTCGAGAGGCGGAAATCGTATTCTTCCTTTCCCTCCAGGAAAAACACATCCTACAGCTGACGTGACTTGAGGTCATTCTCCCTGCTAATCAACACTTATTGATGGGCTGTGTGGAATCAAAGAAAACCTGGAAATATCATAGGAAACCTTTTGCTTTCCTCCAGCAGGGTAATTTTACGCAGCCTGCCAGGAACTTTAAGATTCCACGGTGAGACCAAGGACTCTGGGCCGTGTTCCAAAATGGGACAAACCCAGGCAAACCTTGGATGTCCTGCTTTGCTGTGGCCTTTGGCTCTGCAGTGTGTAAGAGCAGGATAACAGAGTATTTATGTACCTATCATAGCTAAATTATCACTGCAGCAGCAGCCTGGGCCATCTGGGGTACTCAGGGAGCAGCACCCAGTGTTCACCATCCCAACCACACCCCAGAAAAGCTTTAGAAAGGGAGCGGGAAGGTACAGTCCCTTGTGTCAAGTTAAAATGTACATGTACACATGCATATTCATATTTACAGAATCCTTATTCACAGAGGGTTTCCAGGTGTTACTCGGAGAACATTTTGCACCTTTTGAATCTGCTGGTTTAAGCTCTTGACAGAACCAGGGAGACACAACCAACAGCAGTTTGCTGTCCTTTCCTTCTATTTCCTGTATGTTATTCATGTTTTGCAAGGAAAGCTTGAACTTTTGTCGAATATTTTGCAGAATTCCAGACTCCAGAAGCTTCAGGGTTGCCTAAAGCTTAACTTGAATCCAGTAGGAAGCAGTACCACACATTAGAGACCTGACGAAAATTCAACAGCTGGTCTTAACATCTGGCATTCTGCTACTGAGAATATCCAGAATACAAGGTGACCAATATCTCTGGCTCCTAAATAGACAGAATAATGCCTTGAAACAAGACACAGCCAGCTCTAGTGAAGTGTTGGGGTGAAGAGGACACTGTCCAGTGACCTGTACCCACACTGCAATGCCTTTTTCCCTGCACTCTTACCAGTGGTCCCAAGGAATGTGGGCTGAAACGACATCTGCCCTTGATGTATCTGCTGGGAAATCTTTGACATCTCCTCATGTCAGTCCAGTAATCCTCATTAAGGTAACAAAAAATGTCAGAGGGTGGGGAACAGAAGAGTCACTCCCTGAGCTTTTTGTACTGCAGACTTGGGAGACTTGAGGAGTGGATTCAGTGCTTCAAGAAACCAAATGTGCTCTAGGGGATTAAATGAAACACACAAGCCCGTATTCATCTCCAAGAGAGCCCGCACAGACTTCTTTTCCTTTTTTGTTCACACGAGTAATTCNAGATGCAACTGATAGGAACCTAAGGGATCACTAAAGGCACAGTTACTCAAGAGACAAGAACTACATTCAAATGAGGACCATTAAACCCCAAAAAGCATTATCTAGACATGAACATGAGAGCAATTAGTTGAGGGGAACACCTGGTTTTTGTCTTAGGAAATGGGCAGTGGCCACATCGCTTCCAGCTCTCCATAACATCAGACAGGAGATGGGAGCTGGGGAATTTGTCTCCAAGAAGTGCCATGTTTAGCTGACTGACTCCCACAGCAATAATTTGGGCAAATTAATGGTATGTTTTCTTTCCTCTTGGTTTTTTCTTTTTTTTTTTTTTT